>ML399102.1:0-16660 GCA_005239525.1 Nicotiana knightiana | reverse complement strand
TTAGACCTTTATTACAATTGTTTACACCTTATTGTAGTTAATCTTTAGTTTTAATATTTTCATTCAGTTGTAGTAGTTTAAACAACACTAAGTGACAGTTTAGTATTCTGACATCTTGCTTGATACGTTAACTCCCTGTGGGATCGACTCTGGGCTTAATACCCTAGATTATATTTGCAATGCCCGTTTAGTATTTTATTAGACATAGTTGAGCGTGATCAATGTGGCGTCATGATACGTAGGCAATCCACATCGGATGTGATCATAACCATAATTAATCTGGAAAAAGAAAAGAGGACTTTAGGAATAAGAGAGAGAGAGAGAGAGAGAGAGAGAGAGAGAGAGAGAGAGAGAAAAGAGAACGCTAAATTCAAGATGAAAATAAACCAATAAACCAATAAGCCGGGATGAAGCATGAAGCCTGTCAAACTCATTCTAGAAATGAAAATGGTATTAGGTGCATGACATATAATGTGTGATTAATATCTGCAAAATGCCTAACTCTAACACGTTTGTTTGTCATTTAAAGATATAGTTAAATAGAGGTGGTTGGTTTGTGGTTTAAACTGGCGACTCACCCTTATAACACGAGATCAAAAGGAAAATGTAGCATGGCATACAACAGTGAGAATGAGTCAGATACTGGTGATATCCATGGACAATTGGTCGAACAAAGCTCGGAACTGGTTGAAGAAGTAAGAGTGTTGAAGCAACAATTGGCAGAGATGTACCAAGCTTGGAGGAATTACAATAATCTTCTCATTTTTTATTGGAGGAATACATCTCATATTTAGATTCAGCATTTCTCAAGGGACACATCCCTTCATATCAATGAGTAACGGAAGTTGTTCAAGAATGTGTCCCTTCATATGAAATCGTATTGTATTCGTGCTTTTATAATAATATAGAAGATTAGAAAATATAGAAAACTTTAGTACTTCTAGTTTTTGTTTTTTATACAATAAAATAGGAAAAATCACTCTCTTTGTAAGTTGTCCTAACATTCTAACTAAATTGGGCCTATATTTTACCATCGTACCAAGTATGGCCCAGTTTGTACATAAGTTAGAAAAATTATTGGGATTTTGGCGCAGTGTGACAATGCATCCACATAATTAATGGGTCAAATGGTTTTGTGGCCTATTATAAATTTGTTTTTAATTTTATGATCTCATCTCTCATTTTTTTACACATGGGAGATTTACTTTTACACATAAGAGATCTATCATTTACACGTAAAAGTTCTAAAAAAGACATTTTCTTAATTTCAACATTGTAAAAAGTCATGGAGGCATAAAACCCCCCATAATTAGCAGAAAAAAGCCATAATTATATTAGCACTACATAGCTAATAAATGTATATCATAAGAATAATGTGTATATCAAAATATATATCACATTATATTTCCTTCTTTGTGTATATCAAAATGTATATTAAAATTTTATTTTCCTTCTTTGTATATCTGAAGTATGAAACTGCACAATAAAAAATTATATTATTTATATATTATAGTGTATAACACATCAAATAATATATATACCACACATTTAGATATACAAAGAAGGAAAATAAAATTTTCATATATATTTTGATATACACAAAAGAGAAAAATATAATTGTGAAAGGATAAAGGGATAAAAAATTTGCTTTATCAAAGAGCATATAAATTGAGCAGGACATTATGTATCAATGTAGTAAATTATGAACTTTGGTTATGTGTAACCTGAAAATTGCTAAACTAAAAACTGTAATTAATGAGTAACTGAAATTGATGGAATCATGTGCACCCAAAGAAAAGTTAATGAGATCCAAACTCTAGAACGGTTACCTCATCTAGGAATTTAATTGCTCGGTTTCATCTCTATCTTTCTCTCACACAAAATAACACTGGTGAACATTAGTCTTTATCCTTTCGATTCAGTGCTCGACGAAGTCGAAGCTGAAGCCGTTTCCGACTTCCGAAGGGAGGAAGAATGATGTATATGTTGAATATATACTTTTTATAATCACGTATAACCATGTATATTTATTTGTATCCTCAGAGTTATACAGAATTATACATAATTATACACAAATATACAAGATTATACATAATTATTAACATAGATAATTGTAGAAAAGTGTTTGGATTTCTGTTCTTCAGATAATGTGTATTATTATATATTTGTGTATAACTAACATATGACTATGTATAACAATCAATATAAGGTCTTTAATAATATAACTTTTTATTTTTTCCAGTGAAATAAGAAGTTCCCTTACAAAAACTTGGAATTTTGCAAAAAAAAAAAAAAAAAAAAATTGGAATTTTGAAAAAAAAAAAAAAAAAAAAAAAAGTCAGAATTTATTTTTAAAAAAATCTTTTAGAATCTTATCACTTTCACTTTTTCAAACATCTCTTTCATGAATTAAAAAACAAAAAAAAGGTAAAAGTGTCACGATCCAAAATCCATTAAAGGTCGTGATGAGGCCGAACACCACTATAGGTAAGCTAAGAATAAATATTTGATTTGATTCTCATTTCAATATTTTAGAAATCGTATTTTCCTTCAAATAAATAGTAAAAGATGGGATTTAAAGAATAAACAATGATATTTTTAACAATTTCAATACGGAACAACCCATAATCACCCCAAAACTCGATGTCACAAGTGCATGACCATCAACTAGGAATTTAAAGTAAAATACAACATCTGTTCGGAATACAAATTGGATAGGAAAAATAAATAAATACTCTGAAGGAGACTCTGACGGTTGCGAGTCGTAATATGGAATGCATCTCACCTAAGTCCCCGCATGTATACACGCCTCTCCTCTCACAAGGCCACTAATCATATATGTACACGCACAAAAATGTGCAACAAGTATAATATGAGTACGTAAATCAACGTGTACCCAGTAAGTATCTAGAGTAACCCCGGAGGAGTAGTGACGAGAGGTCGACATCGACACTCACTAGTGGTCCAATAACATCAGGTATAGTAAAGAGGTAAATAAGTATGAGGTAGAGTAAATAAATAAAATAAACAAGTATAAATCACGTGGTACAAATCCCTCTCTTTACAATGAACTCAAGCTCTCCATAGAAATTCCCTCCTTAACCGGAGCATATATATAGATATAGTGGAGCTAATCAAATAGATTTCCATAATTCAAATTCGAAAAATTCACAGATACATTGGCTTCTTGCCAAATATTATGCACGATTTCATAAGGATATGATATAGGAAATGTTGAGGCGTACGCCCGATCCAACATAAATATTTAAATTGTGCACTACCGGGGGTCGAACGACACGTACCATAGATGCACCTATTAACCTGCCGAGGCGAACGACCCGCTCCCATGAGAGTGTGGTACATAAATCTTGCCGAGGCGAACGGCCCGATCCCATAAGATGTGAAATACATAATTCTGAACGAACGACCCAATCCCATTAGAATAAGAAGCTTTGACGGGTACTTGACCCCATTCACGAATAAACGTGTGAGTTACAATTTATTTACCAAAAACCTTTCAATGAAACATATATATCACGGAAAAATGACGTACAACAACAAAACCAACAACAGCAAAATCCAGTATGTTCCCAACAGGTGGGGTCTGGAGAGGGTTGTCTGTACACAAGCCTTAACCCTACCTAATGCAGGTAGAGATGCTATTTTCAATATACCCTCGGTTCAAGAAGGATAAGATGAATAAGGGGAAAGCAAGAAAGGAAGACAAAAGTAAGAGAAAAGACAAAGATGGAGATAAAAGATAAGTAGTACCAAATAATAGCAACAGGAAGAGTCTCACACGGAAACATGCCGTAAGAGGAGTAAAATTATTCATTGACTAATCATGAACTCGTGAAGTCTCTACAATAGCAAGTCCAGTCTCAAGTAGAAATGTAAAACAAAGGAATTTAATAGGCAAGAGACTGCTCAAATAGTACAGATATAGCATGATGTGAACCTAAGCCTACTCGGACAATAACATGAATGTAGTTACGTACGGGCTCTCGTCACCTCGCGCATACGTAGCCCCCACAACAAATAACACACATCAATATCAACACCTAGGGGTAATTTCCCGCTCACAGTATTAGACAAGAGACTTACCTCACTTCGAAGTTTCATAACCGGCTCCAACGTTGCTATAACACCTCAAAGCGGTGCCCGCCACTGAAAACTTGTCAAGCAATGTGCAAACAATAAAATAATACTCTAATACTCATAATAAATCAATTTATAACAACTCCCAACTTCACTCGAAAATAATAAAGTCAACCCTCGGGACCACGTGCCCAGATTTAAAAATTTATTGAAAAAAAAAATTACCCACAACTCATATGGTCTTTATCTAGAAATTCATCCAATTTCGTGCATGAATCGACCCTCAAATAAAGAATTTTTTATTTTTCAACTTTGGGGTTCAAAATCTCAATTTCTACAATCCAAACACAGATAAAAATAGAAACCAACAGAAATAATCATGGAGAAACATCAAAATAAAGGTCAGAATTTACCCCCTTGTTTATAAGAGAACAACGCCGCGAAAATCACCTCAAACGGACTCTAGAACTCAAGATATGCCCAAAATACTAAAATCCTCGGTTTAAAACACTGTCAAGATGATTTTTCTTCATCCCCTTCGGGGGAGACCTACGCGTTCCCGAAGAGCAATTTTTCGCATTGACCTGTCAACCAGAAATCCTTTTTCGCATTCGCAGAACCTCTCTCGCGTTCGCGAAGAATAAATCTTCGCACCAGAAACCAGCAATTTTGTCCGACACGGAAATGGGCATAACTCTCTCATACAACATCAAAATTTGACGATTCTTGTTGCTATGGCTCCGTAATTACGATACAAATATAATGGTTCAATCCAATAACAAATCAAAGTTCATTTTCTCAATATAGTGACCTTTATGCCCAAAGAAACGATGCCGGAACATCAAATAAGAGCGCGACACAACCCAAACACCTCTGAAACACACCCGAGGCCCCCGATATCCTGTCCAATCACACAAACCAGTCCCATAACATAACATGGACCTGCTCGAGTCCTCAAATCACATTAAAAAATATCAAAATCATGAATCGCACCCCAATTCAAGCTTAATGAACTTTAGAACTTCAAACTTCTACATTCGATGCTGAAACCCATCAAATCACGTCCGATTGACCTCAAATTTTGCACACAAGTTACATTCAACATTACAGACCTACTCCAACTTCCAGAATCAGAATTCGACCCCGATATCAAAAAGTCTACTCCCGGTCAAACTTCTCAAAAACCTTCAAATTTCTAACTTTCGCCAAATGACCTGTCACGACCCGATTTACCCTCCGAAAGGCATCGTGACGGCACCTAGTCTCTACGACTAGTTAAGCCTAATTTCGGAAAGGATAGTAAATGGAAGCAATAAAATAAAGACGAAATAAAGTAAATCTACAAATGAAACATCACCACTTGGCCCGCACAAAATACAATTTTCCAAAAACCCGGAATATCACTTTAGTCACAAGCTCTGTCTCAAAATAGCTCTATACAACATAGGGGAATTTACATGGAAAATCTATCTAAATCTGGAGTGGAAGGTGACTCGAAGGACTCTGCGGATGCGGCAGAATTACCTTTTGGTCTCCTGGAAGCTGCTGCTCGGACCCATAGCCACAAAACTGAGTGCTGGTTCCTGGATCTGCATACGAAAAACATGTGCGGGAAAGGGCATGAGTACACCACAAATTGGTACCCAGTAAGTTCCAAGCCTAACCCCAACCGAGTAGTGACGAGGTCAGGTTAAGGCTCTACTGGATTTTTATAGTAAAACAGTTTAAAATTTAACAGAGAGATATAATAAGCTAAGGCAAAACAGTAGAAACAATGAGCTAAAAGAAAATAGCAACGGGGAGCCCTCGGCTCAACACAACGTATCTCATAGTAACAAATATGCAATGCAGTACAGGGGGAAAGCTCCCGGAATCTTGTCCGTAGTCCCAATTTAAATATGCAATGCAGTACAGGGGGAAAGCTCCCAGAATCTCGTCCGTAGTCCCAATTTAAATATGCAATGCAGTACAGGGGAGAAAGCTTCCGGAATCTCGTCCGTAGTCCCAATTTTAAATATGCTATGCAATACGAATACCAGATACAATTTATTTAAACAGTTCAGGAAATTCACATGCAAAAATATGGATAAGACTACCTAAACATGGTGCAAATAGTAACAACTAGGGGAAATTCAAGTAAAACAGGTAGACATGCTCCTTCCTAATCTAAACTACATAATCAATACACGAGACAGTGAAACAGGAATGAAATGATTTATGTCATGGAGGGAAAAATAGAGTTTTAGCAACAATGGCCCGTGTACGTACTCGTCACCTCACGTACACGGTGCCCAAACAATAAAAATAATATTAAAATAGCCTAAGGGGAAGTCCCCAACACAGAGTTAGGCAAGCCACTTACCTCGACTGCGCTACTCAACTCAAAACCACGCTCTTGCCACGAGTATCCGACTCCGAATGGCCCAAATCTATTCAATTAAATTGCATAATGTAAATATCACTTTAAGGAATCAAAATAGCTAATATGTTCGAAGCTAATACGCAAAATTAGGAAAATTGCCCAAAAAGTCCCCCGAGCCCACGTCTCGAAATCGAGTGAAAGTTACAAATTTAGAACACCCATTCACTGACGAACTCACTCGAACAAGAATCATCAAAAATCGACGTCAATATCTTATTAAATTCTCGAATTTCTATTTGGGGAATCTTCTTCCCATTTTCATGATTTTTCACCCAAATTCATTAATTGCATGGAAGAAATTGTTATAGATTAATAATATACAAGTGAAATAAGGTTAGAAATTGTTACCTATGAATCTTCTCCTCAAAACCCACTCAAAATCGCCTATTCCCGAGCTCCAAATCATTTTTAGAAGATATGAATTTTAAGCCCTCGAATTTGGTATAAACTGCCTAGCGATCCCGCACCTGCGCCCCTTGGACCGCACCTGCGGAAAATCTATCGCTGGTGCGAAAAATCACTAAAAGGACCGGGGCCGCATCTGCGGCTCCACACCTGCGAAACCCAGATCGCACCTTCAAGAACTGGTTGACCTTGACCAAACCCGCACCTGCGAGCCCCTTTTTTCGCACCTGCGTGTCCGCACCCGCGGTTCCCTGTCCGCAGGTGTGAGACACCAGAACCAGCAATGGTTCAGCTGTTTTTTCCAAGTTCCAAAAATCACCCGTTGAGCATCCGAAATATCCCCGAGGCCCCCGGGACCTCAACCAAACTTACCAACCAGTCCCAATACCTTATCCAAACTTAGTCGAGCCTCCAAAACACATCACATAACCTCAAAATCACCAAGTATACATGGATTCAAGCCTAAGAACTTATGAAATTTCCAGAATCCACAACCGATGCCGAAACACGTCAAAACTAGTCCAAATGACCTCAAATTTTACACATAGGTCACAATTGACACAACAGACCTACAACCACTCTCGGAATTCCATTCCTAGCCCGATATCAAAATTTTACCTATTGGCCTAAATCGCCGAAATTCTAACTTTCGCCAATTCAAGCCTAAAATCTGCTACAGACCTCGAAAACACGTTCCGGACACGCTCCTAACCCCGAAATCACCCAACGGAGCTAAAGGAGTCGACGGAATCCCATTCCGAACTCGTCTTCCCACAGTTCCAACTGCGGTCCGATTTCTAAAGCTTAAACTACATATAAGTCTGAATTTCACCACTCAACGTTCCGACAAGTCCCAAAAGCATAAATAGACATGGACAAAACAGTTATTAGGGGATCGGGGCGATAACTCTCAAAATGACCTACCGGGTCGTTACATTCTCCCCCTCTTAAGAAAATCGTTCATCCTCGAACGAGTATAGAGACATACCTGAAGCTGTGAAAAGATGAGGGTACCGACTGCGCATATCCTGCTCGGTCTCCCAAGTCGCCTCCTTGATCGGCTGACCCCTCCACTGCACCTTTACTGACGCAATATCCTGTGACCTGAGCTTTCTGACCTGTCTATCCAATATAGCTACTGGTTCCTCAACATATGATAAATCCTTGTCCAACTGGACTGAACTGAAATCCAAAACATGAGTCGGGTCACCGTGATACTTTCGGAGCATGGAGACGTTGAATACCGGATGAACTCCTGCTAGGTTAGGAGGCAGCTCATAAGCAACCTCCCAACACGTCGCAACACCTCAAAAGGGCCAATAAATCTCAGACTCAGCTTACCCTTCTTCACGAACCTCATGACGCCCTTCATAAACGATACCCGAAGAAAAAATCGATCACCAGCCATAAATGCCAAATCACGAACCTTCCGGTCCGCATAACTTTTCTGCCTGGACTGAGCTGCGAAGTCTCTCTTGAATCACCTTCACCTTGTCCAGGGCGTCCTGGACCAAATCCGTACCCAACAATCGGGCCTCGGCCGACTCAAACCATCCCACCGGGGACCGACATTGTCTACTATACAAAGCCTCATACGACGCCATCTGAATGCTGGACTGGTAGCTGTTATTAGAAGAAAACTCTGCAAGTGTAAAGTATCGGTACCATGACCCTCCAAAATCCATCACACAGGCACAAAGCATATCCTCAAGAATCTGAATCGTGTGCTCGGACTGCCCGTCCGTCTGAGGGTGAAAGGCTGTACTCAACTCTACCCTGGTGCCTAGCTCCTGCTGAACGACTCTCCAGAACCTTGAAGTGAACTGTGTACCTCTGTCTGAAATCATAGATACTGGAATACCATGGAGGCGACCAATATCCCTGATATAAATCTCCGCCAACCTCTCGTAGGAGTATGTAGTCAACACCAGAATGAAATGTGCTGACTTGGTCGGCCGATCCACAATCACCCAAATAACATCAAACTTTTTCAAAGTCCGAGGAAGTCCAACCCAAAGTCCATGGTGATCCGATCCCACTTCCACTCTGGAAGCTCAATCTGCTGAAGTAACCCTCCCGGTCTCTGATGCTCATATTTGACTTGCTGACAATTGAGACACTTGGCCACAAACTCCACTATATCCTTTTTCATCCTTCTCCACCAATAGTGCTGTCTCAGATCCTGGTACATCTTCGCGATACCCGGATGAATGGAATACCGCGAGCTATGGGCCTCCTCAAGAATCAACTCCCGAAGCCCATCCACACTGGGCACACAGATCCGACCCTGCATCCTCATCACACCATCATCTCCTATAGTCACATCCCTGGCGTCACCTCGCCGAACCCTGTCCTGGAGAACTAGAAGTTGGGGATCATCATACTGGCACTCTCGAATGTGGTCATAAAGAGAAGACCGAGCCACCACACAAGCTAAAACCCGACAAGGCTCTGAAAGATTCAACCTCACGAACTGACTGGCTAAGGACTGATTATCTAAGGCTAAGGGCCTCTCAACTGCCGGAAGATATGCCAAACTCCCCAAACTCTCCGCCCGACGACTCAAGGCGTCGGCCACCACATTGGCCTTCCCCCGGTGGTATAATATAGTGATGTCATAGTCCTTTAGCAACTCCAACCATTTCCGATGGAGAAAATTGAGGTCCTTCTTCTTGAACTAGTACTGCAAACTCCGGTGATCCGTAAAAATCTCACATGGAACACCGTACAAATAATGATGCCAGATCTTCAGGGCATGAACAATAGCTTCTAACTCGAGGTCATGAACCGGATAATTCTTCTCATGCACCTTCAACTGTTTGGACGCGTAGGCAATCACCCTACCGTCCTGCATCAGTACTACTCCAAGGCCAATCCTCGAGGCATCACAAGACAGTGTAGGACCCCTAACCTGTAGGCAACACTAATACTGGGGCCGAAGTCAAATCCGTCATGAGCTTCTGAAAGCTCTCCTCACACTCCTCGGTCCACTTGAACGGAGCACCCTTCTGGGTCAGCCTGGTCATCGGTGATGCAATGGATGAAAATCCCTCCACAAAACAGCGATAGTACCCATCCAAACCAAGGAAACTGCGGATCTCCGTAGCTGATGACGGTCTAGGCCAACTCTGCATCGCCTCCACCTTCTTCGGAACAACCTTGATCCCATACCAAGACACTATGTGGCCCAAGAATGCCACTGAGTCAAGACAGAACTCACATTTAGAGAATTTTGCATACAATCTCTTCTCTCTCAAAGTCTGAAGCACAGTCCTCAAGTGCTGCTCATGATCTTCCCGTGATCGGGAATACACCAGAATGTCGTCAATAAACACAATGACGAAGGAATCAAGATAAGGCCGAAAAACACTGTGCATCAAATGCATAAAAGCTGTTGGGGCATTGGTCATCCCAAATGACATAACAAGAAACTCATAGTGACCATATCTGGTCCTGAAGGCAGTCTTCGGGATATCCGGCTCCCGAATCTTCAACTGATGATAGATAAAACGTAAGTCAATCTTGGAGAATAACCTGGAACCCTATAGCTAGTCGAATAAATCATCAATGTGAGGCAAATGATACCTGTTCTTCACGGTGACCTTGTTCAACTGCCGATTAGCAATACACATTGATGCGTGGCTAGAATTCATGATTTAAATCATTATATGCCTTGCATTTTATGTGGTTTAATGATAAAAATACACGTTGTATGTGCCTAATGGGGTTTATTATATGTGTAGGTGAATTGGAAATGGAAACGGAGCTAAAAGGATGCAAATACGTCAAAAAATACGCGAAAGGAGACACCCGGGCGATAGTCGGGCGACAGAGCCAAACAGCCTGACCCAGCCTGGCGTTAGCCAGGCGTTTGGGCTGAAATGCCAGCCCTAGCCTGGCGTTAGCCAGGCGTTTGGNGCCCGAGAGGGTCTCACCGAGAGGGTCTCAAGGAGTATTTCTCACCCTTGTTATAATGTTTTTCTTTGTGATCATGCATAACATAAGTGTGGGGTGGGGAAACTACTTTCTGAAAGAAAAAAATATAGACTTTTTCCAACAATGGATCTGTTGGACAATTTTCTTGAGGGATAAAGTCCGATTTAAAAATACCAAAAAGATTTTATTTTTAATTTTTTAGGATAGGTAGGTAGTATCCCTTGGTTTTTCTTTGGGCTCCGGTTCTTTTCCAAGGGTGTAACTTGAACCGGGTATTTTAATTTTTTTTAGAGAAGTTAGGAAGAAGCTGAGTTTTTTTTAGAAATACCCTGTGACATGTTTGGTGCCGGCATATTAGGTTATGACATACATTCTGCTTTCCCTTATATTTGGGTTGACATGAGATGATTGAGTCTGAAGAGACGGCCTCGGAACGGGCTGGAAGGGTATAGTATCTGGACTGGCCTCCCCCTCTAGGGAGACCTCTACCTCCCCGACCCCCACCTCGAGCTGACTGAGGAGGTGGAGTGGCAGTTAGGGCTGGAAGAATAGCCGGAGGACCCGACGGAGCACGTGGAGGCTGATAAGACTGTGGAGGTGCACCCCTCCTGTCCCTAGGGTAATCTCTAATCACGTGACGAGTGTCACCACACTCAAAACAACCCCTCGGAGGACGCTGCGGCTAAGGCTGAATATGATCTGTCCTGCTGGGCTGGCCGTAAAGAGTACCTCGAACTGGAGGCACACTGGATACTGGCGGTGCATAATAGGACTCTTGAGGTCTAGGAGGAACTGGAATACCGCTGGCTGCTGGAAGGGCTGAATGAATAGGGTGACCCACAAAGCTCCTATTGTAACGTGATGCTGGTGCACGAGCTCCTGAAAAATGGCCAGTCTCTCGAGACCTCTTGGCCTCTCTCTCCTCTCTATTTCGGGAGAACATGCCCTCTTCTCTCCTGGAAATACTCATTGTCTGCTGGTAAGTGATATCCATCTCCAACTCTATGGACATACTGGTCCGAATACTAGGATGGAGTCCCTCAATGAAACAGCGAACCCACTCTCTGACTGTGGCAACCAAGGCTGGTGCATGCTGAAATAACTCACTGAAATGGACGGCATACTCCGACACAGCCATAGTACCTTGGCGCAACTGCTCGAACTCCACGTGCCAAGTATCCTTGAGGCTCTGAGGGACATCCTCTCGCAGACACATCTCTGAAAACTAAGTCCAAGTGAGTGAGGTTGCCTCGTCCGGACTACTCAGCTCATAGGCCCGCCACCACTGATATGTCGCTCCCCTCAGCTGGAAAGCGGTGAAAGAAACCCCAGTGGTCTCCACAATGCCCATAGTGCGGAGAATGCGATGACACTACTCAAGAAATCCCAGAGCGTCATCTGAAGCTAGTCCGCTGAAAGTAGGTGGGTGGTACTTCTTGTACCTCTCAAGTATGAGCTGCTCGGCCTTAGAAGAAGCTACCCTAGCATCATGCTGAACTGGAGCCGCTGGGGGCATAGGAATATACTCCAGGGCCTGATCAACCCGGCCCCTCTGCTCAGTAGTGCGGGTTGCGGGAGTCTGTGCCCCTCCCCCGGCCTGAGATGTAGCGGGTGCTATCAGAAGTAGTCCAGCCTGAGCTAGAGTACTAAACATGCTCATGAACTGAGCTAAAGTCTCCTGTAAGGCTGGAGCAGCAATAGGGACCTCTTGTGCCGGCTCTCCAGCTGGGGCTGCCATGGGCTCCTCTGTCACTTCTCTCGCCGGTGCTCGGGCTGCAGTGCGTGGTCGTCCTCTACCCCGACCCCGGCCTCTGGCGGCTCTGGCAGGGGGCTCGGGTGCCTGGTCGTCGGTCCTCCCAATACGGGTCCTCACCATCTGTGGGAAAGAATAGAATTTTAGAAATTTTTGATGTCAATAGCTCGCACGACAAGGAAATCAAAGAAATATGATTCTTCTTAACAATTACATAGCCTCCCGAAGATAGATACGGACGTCTCCGCACCGATCCGCGAGACTCTAATAAACCGGCTTGTGACTTGTGACTCCTATGAACCTAGACACTTTGATACCAACTTGTCACATCCCGATTTACCCTCCGAAAGGCATCGTGACGGCACCTAGTCTCTACGACTAGGTAAGCCTAATTGCGGAAACGATATTAAATGGAAGCAATAAAATAAATATGAAATAAAGTAAATCTACAAATGAAACATCGCCACTTGGCGCGCACAAACTACAACTTCCCAAAAACCCGGAATATCACTTTAGTCACAAGCTCTGTCTCAAAACAGCTCTATACAACGTAAGGGAATTTACATGAAAAATCTATCTAAATTTGGAGTGGAAGGTGACTCGAAGGACTCTACAGACGCGGCAAAATTACCTTTCAGTCTCTTGGAAGCTGCTGCTCGGACCCATAGCCACGAAACTGAGTGCTGGTTCCTGGATCTGCACACGAAAAATATGTGCAGGAAAGGGCATGAGTACACCACAAATTGGTACCCAGTAAGTGCCAAGCCTAACCCCAGCCGAGTAGTGACGAGGTCAAGTTAAGTCTCTACTGGATTTTTATAGTAAAACAGTTTAAAATTTAACAGAGAGATATAAAAAGCTAAGGCAAAATAGTTGAAACAATGAGCTAAAAGAAAATAGCAACGGGGAGCCCTCGGCTTAGCAGAACGTATCTCATAGTAACAAATATGCAATGCAGTACAGGGGGAAAGCTCCCGAAATCTCGTCCGTAGTCCCAATTTAAATATGCAATGCAATACAGGGGGAAAGCTATTGGAATCTCGTCCATAGTCCTAATTTAAATATGCAATGCAGTACAGGGGGAAAGCTCCCGAAATCTCGTCCGTAGTCCCAATTTAAATATGCAATGCAATACAGGGGGAAAGCTATTGGAATCTCGTCCATAGTCCTAATTTAAATATGCAATGCAGTACAGGGGGAAAGCTCCCGGAATCTTCTCCGTAGTCCCGATTTAAATATGCAATGCAGTACAAGGGGGAAAGCTCCCAAAATCTCGTCCGTAGTCCCAATTTTAAATATGTAATGCAGTACGAATACCAAATACAATTTATTTAAACAATTCAGGAAATTCACAGGCAAAAATATGGATAAGACTACCTAAACATGGTGCACATAGTAACAACTAGAGGGAATTCAAGTAAAACAGGTAGACATGCTCCTTCCTAATCTAAACTACATAATCAATACATGAGACAGTGAAATAGGAATGAAATGATCTATGTCATGGAGGGAAAAATGGAGTTTTAGCAACAATGGCCCGTGTATGTACTCGTCACCTCACGTACACGGCGCCCAAACAACAAAAACAGTATTAAAATAGCCTAAGGGGAAGTCCCCAACACAGAGTTAGGCAGGCCACTTACCTCGACTGCGCTACTCAACTCAAAACCACACTCTTGCCATGAGTATCCGACTTTGAATGGCTCAAATATATTCAATTCGATTGCATAATGTAAATATCACTTTAAGGAATCAAAATAGCTAATATGTTCGAAGCTAATACGCGAAATTAGAAAAATTACCCAAAAAGTCCCCTGGGCCCACGTCTCGGAATCGAGTGAAAGTTACAAATTTAGAACACCATTTCACTCACGAACTCACTCGAACAAGAATCATCGAAAACCGACGTCAAAATCTTATTAAATTCTCGAATTTCTATTTGGGGAATCTTCTTCCCATTTTCATGATTTTTCACCCAAATTCATTGATTGCGTGGAAGAAATTGTTATAGATTAATGATATACAAGTGAAATAAGGTTAGAAATTGTTACCTATGGATCTTCTCCTCAAAACCCACTCAAAATCGCCTACTCTCGAGCTCCAAATCGTTTTTAGAAGATATGAATTTCAAGCACTCGAATTTGGTATAGACTACCCAGCGATCCAGCAACGCCCTTTGTACCGCACCTGCGGAAAATCCATCGCAGGTGCGAAAACTCACTAAAAGGACTGGGGCCGCACCTGCGGTCACTGGGCCACATCTGCGCCTCCGCACCTGCGGAACCGAGATCGCACCTGCGAGAATTGGTTGACCTTGACCAAACCCGCACCTGTGAGCCCTTTTTTCCGCACCTGCGGTTCCCCATCCGCAGGTGCAAGACACCAGAACCAGCAATGGTTCAACTGTTTTTTCCAAGTTCCAAAAATCACCTGTTGAGCATCCGAAACATCCCTGAGGCCCCCGGGACCTCAACCAAACTTATAAACCAGTCCTAATACCTAATCCAAACTTAGTCGAGCCTCCAAAACACATCACATAACCTCAAAATCACCAAGTATACATGTATTTAAGCCTAAGAACTTATGAAATTTCCAAAATCCACAACTGATGCCGAAACACATCAAAACTAGTCCGAATGACCTCAAATTTTACACACAGGTCACAATTGACACAATGGACCTACAACCACTTTCGTAATTCCATTCCGAGCCCGATACCAAAATTTCACCTATCGGCCTAAATCGCCAAAATTCTAACTTTCGCCTAAATCTACTACAGACCTCGGAAACACGTTCCGGACACGCTCCTAACTCCGAAATCACCCAACGGAGCTAACGGAGTTGATGGAATCTCATTCCGGACCCGTCTTCCTACAGTTCCAACTACGGTCCGATTTCTAAAGTTTAAACTCACATATGTGTCCAAAAACTCTCCAAATTTCACCACTCAACGTTTCGACAAGTCCCAAAAGCAGAAATAGACATGGGAAAACAGTTATTAGGGAATCAGGGCGCTAACTCTCAAAACGACCTACCGGGTCGTTACATGACCCCGAAATGACTTACGGACCTCCAAATCCACTTTTGTACGCGCTCCTTATACCAAAATCACCATACGAAGCTATTTACGGACTTGGAATCCCAAACGAACATCGATAATACTGAAATACACCTCAACCCAAATTTATGAAATTCTTTCAAAATGCCAACTTCCATAATAGACGCCGAAACGCGCTCGGGTCATCCGAAACCCGATCTGGACATACACCCAAGTCCAAAATCATCATACGAACCTGTTGGAACTTTCAAATCTCGATTCCGAAGTCGTTTACTCAAAAATCATACTTTAGTCAATTCTTCCAACTTAAGGCTTCCGAAATGAGAATTTTCTTTCCAAATCAACGCCGAACTTCTCGAAATTCAATTCCGACCCCGCGTACAAGTCATAATACCTGAAGTGAAGCTACTCAGGACCTCAAACCGCTGAACGATGCGCTAGATCTCAAAACGACCGGTTGGATCATTGCAAAAAGTTTATTAAAATTATAGACTTTAAGGATGAATGTATTTTTTACTTCAATTTCTTGATATTGTGGAATTTAGGGAATATATAAAGAAGGAAGTGAAAGAAATAAATAAGAATGAAAATGGAAAACAAGAAAAGATAAAAATGAAAGAAAAAGGTGGAATCTGATTTAGGCGTGAAAAGACCGGTAAAAGGAAAAAGTAATCAAAATGAGTAAATGATTGGCGAAGTCTGACGAAATTTGCGAGTTTGAATTGTTTTCAAAAAATTGGTTAATGTTTGTGGGATATCGGATGGAAACTGTATTTGTGGATTAGGCGGGTGAAAAGTGCTTCCTCTTACTATATTTTCATTAAAGGTGGCAAACGGGCCGGGTTGACCCGTAACCGGACCGGCCCAGACCGGTTAAAACCGGAACCGGCCCGGCCCAGTTCATAGGGGGCCGGGTGGGCTGGGTAGGGGGGTTGGTCCGTTTAATTATTTTGAAACGGGTAACCGGACCGGTAGTGAACCGTAACCG
>ML399097.1:6371-18341 GCA_005239525.1 Nicotiana knightiana | reverse complement strand
GAGGCTTGCTGGGACGCCACGGGGCGCGTCCAAGGGGTCATGGGGCATGGTTGGAAAGCCGCCATGAAACTTTGATTAATTCGAATCGGTATCCGTTTTGGAACTTTGATTAATTCGAATTTGTATTCAAAATTCATAAAAGGGGGAAGTGTTTCTTACAAAAAGAAAGATTCGAGTACGAAATCTCCGATTAATAGCAGAGAAATCTTATTTATCTCACCATCTCACCACAACCCACAATAGTACTCTTTATGTGCTTAAAAGGAATGCTCGCTTAAAAGTCTTTACACAAATTGTTTAAACTAATAATAATTTATGAAATCAGGAGCTTAGGTTTGTGCAAGCTATACATACATACATACATTCATGCATATATACATACATACATACAAGAAATTCAATGCATTGGTGCAAAAATATATGTACAATTATATTTTTAAACAGTTTTGCAGGTAATTATATTTAATCAATATTGATTGATAAGTAATTAAATTATCTTAATAGTGTAAAATTATATAGTAGCTACACCAAATGCGCACATCTAATTTGACCCGAGACAATAGAGAAAAAAAACAACAAAAGGTGGATTCAAATGCACAGCGCATTTTTTCAAAGCGATGACTTTAGATTTATTTATTTATTATTTCTTACTCGGTGTATGATATTTGTATGGAAGCTCCTATTAATTTGGATTCACGATACATAAATCGATTAAAAAGGTGAAGCGCCCCTAGCATCCTGTACAAGAATTTTTTTTATATTCAAGATTCAAATATGACACTTTTGATTAAGGGTAGAGGAATTTGGTGTATTATGCCGCAACTCTAGGTGGTTATGGACTTTAGAATGTACTACTCTGTCGTTTTATTTTGTTTTATCCAAATCAAATTTATGGTTGAAGCACTAACATTGATTATCTAAATCAATTTGCAAGTCCAGAGAGTTATACAAGACTAATTGGAGTTTTCTTCGTGGATATATTTTTAAAATCTTGCAAATTATTTTCTCCTAAAAACGCTTGTTTAAGTTCTCTGTTCAAAAAAAATTACAGAAAAAGTTTTTTTCTTCATAGAAGTTGATTTTTCAAAAAGTTGTAAGGTGCTTTTTAAAGAATGTATGGCAAAGCATCTCAACTCCAAGACAATTGATACCACCAAGTCTTGTAATGGTATATTACCCGTCTTTGATAAGAGATCTCGAGTTCGAGTCCTGAGAATGAAAATTTTTTCACTAAGGAGCAGTTTTCTCTTTAATGGACCTTATAAGGCACAAACCCCAATTAGCCGAGGTCCCAAATTAGATACCAGACAACGGATTGGATACCACCCAAAAGAAAAGACAATTGACAATCCTATTAGTGGAAACTGATTAAATCAAGAACTCATGTAACTCCAAATTGTTGCAAAGATAAATAAATCTACTAGGCAATGACTTATCTTTTGTATATAAATTGTTTATACTTGTATAAAAGTATGAACAAAAGGGACTCTGATTGCCAAAAAAATATTTCAATAGGTAGAGATGTCCTTAGTACATTAGATACTGGCAATGACATAGGAGCTTAGCCAACTAGCTTTAAACAATACAACCCAATAATCTGTAACTACTCTAATGTAGAAAAAGAACAATTAAGATAATTGAAAATATTAATATAGTTTATCATGTAATAAGCCAGTTTCATCAATGGTTAAGTCACAAAATCCCAGTGCAACAAACTTTCTTGCTATCGTTGGCGTCTACTTCTTCAATGATCTTTGTATTTGACTCGTCGAACTCCATCAACTGCTTAACGAAAAATCAAGAACACATTTTAGTCTTTGAATCAAGAATGTAATCTTCAACTTTCGAGAAGAAAATCATTTTTCTCCTTCATATGCAAAAGATATACTTATCCAAACGAGACTGTTATATAGAGATTTGACTGTATATTGACATTTAAAAGATACTAAACAAGTTGTTCCCTGACTTCAGGATAGACTAAACCTCAATCTATTGACAGAATTACAATCTGAAACAACTAATATGCTTCTCATTATAACTATTTACCTGTTATACAGAGCTACTCCGCATTAACTGGTTGCTACTTCTTTTTTCTCTTTGACTCTGATGTGTGAGCTGAATATGCCTTAAGTCTTGCTGTAGATAGCTTGTACTCAACTTTTTTCTTTCGCCACCTACTTCGCCTCAATTGTTTGCTTGTACCATCTGTCTCACCAGCAAAATTTTCCTTGTTATCAAACTTAGGCTTCTTTTCAGCTTTTGGTACATCTGATATTTCTGCTTTAAGTGTCTTTTTCACTTGGTGAGTTTGAAAAAGTGGTACTTTCCATTCATTTTCTCTATAAGGTGCTAACTTTTTCAAAGAAACATACTGGTTTAACTCCTTATCCTCAATTGTTAACACCACCTCTGGCGTTAGCACAAATCCTCAATTGTAGTACTCTTCCATTAGCTGTTCTTTAACTGTATTCGTTCCTCTACTAGTCCGCTTCCTCTTCTTCTTCGTCCGCTTACCTTCTTCATCCACGTCATTATCATCACGAGGTTCGTCCACATTGTATCCAAGTAATTCATCTTCCTTGTAAAATTCTGGCTTCTCAAGTTCGGCATCATCTTCATCCTTATCACTTCCAAATTAAGGATCCATATCATTTGCCTCATAGTAGGCATCGTCGAAAGCCTTTTTCATCGTTCTATCATGATCGTCCGGATCAAATTCCTCCTCCAAATCATCAACATCCAACAAGTTCTCTCGTAATATCCCGGCTCATCTCCTTCTTCTTCAAGTTCTTTAACCGTTTCAACTCCTCCTTTCTCTCCTCTTCCGCTTGAACCATCCTCTCTTCCTTTCTCTCCCTCTGCAACTTCCTTGTGTTCGCCTTCTTTCTCACTGATCCCTCCACTTTCCTCGAATGTCCCCACACTCGATCACCCCCGTTTTCCTCAAATCTGAAATTAAAATCTCTCTCGTAATCATCTTGCCTCTCAATCTCCTCCGAAAACTCCACCTCCTCCACATCATCTCTTTTACGTTTCTTATTGTCCCTCCACATCTCATTTCCAAAATAATCCTTTAAAAATATCCTCCCCAAATGCCTCATCCAACTTCTTAGCAAACTCTGTAGAGACCTCCGCGTCATCACCTAACTCATCCCCTCTTTTCTCATTTACTTTCAACTTAAACTAGTCCTCCTCATCCTCATCCTCCTTATCAGCATTCAAAAATTCCTTTCTCAAATCCTCTTGCTCCTCAAAATATGTCTTGACTTTCTTCTCATCTTCTTCTTCGTCGTCTTCTTTATCTCCAAACTCCGGACCCTCCCTCCTCCATCAAATGCTTAAAAACTACATCCTTCAAGTACTTTGGCTTTTTCTTTTTCCTCTCGTCCTTCGACTCAGGATTTGTTTCAGATTCAGAATCTAATAACTTAGCATCTTTGTTATTCAAAATTGGATCATCTTTCTTTATCTTAAGCAAAACATCAATGAACTTTAAATTACTCGAAGGGTTCAAATCCTCCTCCTCCTCCTCTTCTTCTTCGTCTTCAGAGGAGTCTTCATTGTCAGAGTCATCGACGAGGCCTTTTTTCTTCAGGTCTTCCAGCCTTTGCAAGTCCTCTCTCTTCTTATTTTGCTTGTATCGACGGGCAAATTCCTCATTGATCTCAATCTTGTCCAGCTTCTCAACATCATCATTATCACCCTCGAATAGCTTCAACCGCATATTTCATTAGCGTTTACAAAGAGCTTCAAAATAAAAACCTTCACCAAACTAACAGCTTTCACAAGAAAACTACAGAAACAGAAAGTTCACTATTTTGCCTGCATTTCAACATATAAACAGAAAGTTAACATTAACATATAATGAAACCTATCATGTGTTGCATAAACAAAAATAAATATACTAAAAAAATGCCAATTTGAATCAACAATAATATAGTTTAAAAGCTCACATTTTTATTCAGATTAAACTCATAATCTTCAAGTCTTTGGACCATATGAGAAATATAAGTGGAGCATGTGAGAAAAACCAAAGCCCAAAACAAAAAAAGAAAAAAATAATAATAATTCAAAGTAGTATCTTCTCAGACTCTTCTCAAAGATATTCAGAAATGCTAAATGGAATCAACAATACAGTAAAAGATCACTTTTTTATTCAGATTAATTTAATAACTAAAGCCAAATCTTTGGACCATATGAGAAATACTAATAGAGAAGAGCATGTGAGAGCAAACACCAAAGAGAAAAAAAAACTCAGATTTTTATTCGGTTTAATCAAATTTCTCTCTTTTCACCCTTTATATATTACTGAATTCTATGTTGCTCGGACTCTTCGAAAATACTGACGGGTACGTGTCGAATCCTCCAAAAGTATTGTATTTTTGGAGGATCCGACGCAGATGCAATAACATATTTGGAGAGTCGGCACAACATAGACTGAATCAGAGAGTGTGTGTGTGTTTTGGAGGGATAGATTCACAATACTGTCTTTTTAGATTCTTCTTTGTAGCAAGTTTCAGAAATTCAGACTGTCATGTTTTGCATAAAAATCAACAAATATACTAAAGAATGCTAAATGGACTCAAAATATAGTAAGGAAAATCACATTTTTATTCAGTTTATTCTTATAACCAAAAGCCAAGTCTTTGAACCATATGAAAAAAAGATCACACTTTTATTCAGTTAAAATCACAATTCTCTCTTTTCAAGATTTTTATATGACTCTGTGTGTATGTGTAGTCTTTTTCATAGAAGCTTTCATAAATTCCGACTCTGTTTTCCATTCAGTTTACCTAATCAAGTTAAGCAAGAACAACCCAGTAAAATATCACGAGTGAGGTCTGAGAGTGTAGTGTATACGCGAATGTGACGACCCGACAGGTCGTTTTGAGTATCTGCACTTCGCTCGGTATTTTGAGGGCTCGTGTATCTCCGTGTTATGTTATGGGACTTGTTGATATACTTGGACGTGGTTCCGAGGGGCTCGGGTGAGTTTCAGATAGGTTTGGGCTGCGTTGCGCTCGTTTTTCTTATGTTTCGTCGTCGTTTTTTCAAGCATGAATGGTACAACATTAAGAAAACGAGCTCCGATTTCTGTTTTGATTGAAGCATTAAATCCGTATCGTAATTACAGAGACATAGCAAAAAGAATCGTCGAATTTGGACATCGTATGAGGAATTTATGGTCATTTTTTACTAAAAATTGGGTTACCGAATTTTTTTTCCATATTAATTACGAAACTGCCACTGATGACGTATTTAAAAATCTGCACTATTTGCAAATATTAAAACCTACATATCTCATTCATTATAAGGTCAAATTGAGTGATTCAACCTAACTTAAATAGAATTTCACAAGGAATCTATTGGAGGCATAAAAGACGAGTTTCGGGATCATTTGGCATGAGAAACGAGGCAAATAGCTGGCAGAAAATATATAAAACTAGGGTTTGTTCATTCGGTCATATTTTGAGTTGGGGAGATCGGATTTGGGCGATTTTGGAGGGGATTTTCACCATATGGATTGGGGTAAGTGTTCTCTACTCGATTTTGGTTATATTTCATGAATCCATCTACGTTTTTTTGATTTGATTGATGATTTCAAAGTGAAATTTGGGGGGTTTTGTCTAAAGTTTCATAATATGAATTTTTTTAGTCGTGAACATCGATTTAGAGTCGGAATTGACTGAAACTAGTATGGTTGAGCTCGTAATTGAATGGGTTGTCGGATTTTGTGAGTTTTTCGGGTTCCGAGGCGTGGGCCCGGGTGTGATTTTAGGTCGGATTTGGGATTTGATTTAGGATTCGATCTTTATCATTTGGAATTGTTTTCTTGGGCTTTAATTGATGTATTTGAGTTGCTTTTGGCTAGTTTTGAGATGTTCGGAGGTCACTACGCGCGTGATGGTATGTTTTGAGCATCGCTTGGCTTGCTCGGTATTGTAATTGACTTGTTCGAGGTAAGTGCTTTGCCTAACTTTGTTGAGAAATTTTTTCCTCCTAATTTTTGTTGCTTGCCACATGCGGGGGTGATACATATATGAGGTGACGAACATATATGTATGTGCCGGGGTTAATCATGCTCGGGGGTAGATTGTACTATAATTGTGTTTTGTAGAATTTCATGATTTCCTTAATTCATGCCTTGCCTATTTTACCGATATTAAGAACGTGGTATAAAATGTTAGTAATAAAGACTTAGCCTAATATCACTTGATCAAATTTGATAGAATTCTGAGAATACATTGATGTGTCTAGTTTGGTTCATCTCTATGCGTAATCACTACTACCTTGCTTCGGTTGATATTTGAGGTGGTGGATTCTATACTTATGTTACTGATAAAATGTGAAATTTGTAGAAGTACTTGAATTGTACGGCCCTTGAGGGCTTATTGAATTATTACTGGCTTAGAAATTCACTAATTGAAATATGTTGGATTATTCGTTTGAACACTCTTCTCGATGTTATTTACACTTCCTGCCTTGCTATTTTATTGTTATTAATATGCTTGGTGAGGAAGAGTGTAAAGCACGAAGGGTGATGCCGTGCCATTATTTATATTCATTATCATGTGAGGAAGAGTGTAAAGCACGAAGGGTGATGTCGTGCCATTTCATATACATTATCATGTGAGGAAAGAGTGTAAAGCACGAAGGGTGATGCCATGTCATTTCATATACATTACCATGTGAGGAAAGAGTGTAAAGCACGAATGGTGATGCCGCGCCATTTCATTTATCTTGTTATGCTTTTAATATTGTGAGGTCATGGCACGGGTGTTTCCGTGCAGGTGAGGATGAGGGGCATGCATTATGATGTGATATCTGTTTTTCATGTATACATTTCCGCCTTTACCTTGAATTGTCATTGTCGCCATTATACATTTTGTGTGATATATTGTTATTGTCCCGTACTTGACTTTTATATCAATTGTTGTTGTGTTGTCCATGTCTTTTACTTGCTTAACTTGCATATGTCATGCCTATTTTCTGATTTTATAATTATACTCATATTGTATCTATTCTGTTGTACCATAGTGTAAGTCTTCCACCATGCTAGTCCTTTATGTCCTTACTTGTTAACTTGTGAAGATCATGTGTTTCCTTCTTGCTTGCTATATTGTACTTAGACCTCCATCATGCTAGTTAATTGAAATTATAACTCTTTTTCCTAATTGTGGTCATTATCTCCGTGCTCTCTGCTTAGTTTGTTACTGATGTTTTTCTGTACATTCTCGTGTATTATCAATGCTTGCATATTCCATTCCTTGTCATTTCTATTGTCGGTATTTAATAGCTATAATATGAACTTGTAAGCCTATAATGATTGGTTTCTACGCTATTTGAATAGTTTCGGATTGTGCGGCTCTGGTTTGAGGGTTTGAGAGCATTCTTGAACTGGAAGTAGACTCGAAACGAGGTAAGTCTCTTTTCTAACCTTGTAAGAGAGAATTGTCCCCATGGGTGAAGTAATTAACTTTGTGCTACTAATTTTGGGGGCTACGTGCGCACAAGGTGACGAGAGTCCGTGCATAGCTAGTAATATGCTTAAGTCCGAGTAGCCTAGGACCCTAAATCATGCTTATTTGTTATACTTGAAACTTTATTATAAATTTAACTTGCTTAGATCATATCAAATTAATAAATAAATTCTAATAGATTGAACAATATCTTCTTGACCATTAAAGAGAAGTTGACTTTTCTTGCATACTTGTTTTCTTGATAAATTCTTTATTTGCCTGCTTGATGTGCTTAATTGTATTGATCACGCCACATGTATGATCCACTAGTGGGGTAATAGATGCATCTATGGTTCATGCTGTTCGACCCTCCGGCAGTGCACATTTTATTATTATGTTGGATCGGGTCGTACGCCCACGACACTATCTGTGCATGCTATTTGCTTGGCACTACTGTGACTTGAATTGTTTAAAATGCCTTAGAGCACAAATTTTCAACTAAAATGATAAGAATTTATGTATATTTATATTTATGAAAAAGCTTGTTATTTTCTGCTATTTAGCCTTGATATCCATGCTTAGTCACATGCTTAAGTATATTGTTTGACCCTAGTAAGTGTCAAGTTGACCCCTCGTCACTATTTCTTCGAGGCTAGACTGGATATTTACTGGGTACATAATGTTTATGTACTCATGCTACGCTTCTGTACTTAATTGTACAGGTTCTGAGGCAGGTGCATTTAGTTACCAATCCGAAGCGCGTTCTTGATACCTGGATAGAGATTCCACAGTGAGCTGCTTCTTCTGATGCCGTTCGGCAGCGCGTTGGAGTCTTTCTTTTTCTTAGATTGTCTATTCTATTTCAGGCAGTAGGGTAGATGTATTCTTTTGTTCATTCTACTAGATGCCCATATACTTGTGACGCTAGTTCCTGGCACACACATTGGTAGACTATTCTTTTGGGGATGTAATTATTTAAACTTGACTTCTTTTGATCATTGCAATCTAATTTGCCTTTGTCATTTACTATTTTCAAATGCTTAATGATTTAAGTTAAGATATTGTTGGAAATGTTTTTAATAAAATAAATGGGACTCACTAGATGAATTGTGTTGGCTTGCCTAACATCGGTGTTGGGCGGCATCGCGACCTATAATAGAATTTGGATCGTGATAAGAAAGCACATGGAAACTAGTTGTGTAACTTTCACTTTTTCTTCGGTTCAATTTTTCACTAAATATTTAAATCTTTGTACTCTTAACTGGATCTGTAAAGATTTTCATTTTTGCTTGCAATAGACTTAATAATGTGCCGTCTGCTAACACTAAATATTAGTAATACTCCATTTGACTAATATTAGTAATATTTGGCTAATATTTGTAAATATTTTATAAATTGACCAATTTTTGTAATGAACTACTTATAAATGGACATAACTGGTAGTTTTCCAAGTTTAATTTGAAACGCGAAAATATGAAATTTGAACAACCAAATTTAAACTTCAGCCCTTTTTGAAACTTCAGAAAAGTGACTAGATTTTAAACACTTTATAAATATATGCCATGCCTTACATGTCCTAAAAGTGGCTACTTTTGTCACTCGCCCCTAATCAACTGTCTTACTAATTAGAGAAGGCGACGATGGTTGTTTAGCACAGCACTATGCGTCAGCTTTCCCCCATTGAGCATCCCTTAAAACTAGTTTCTGCTACTCCTTCAAATCCTTCAATTCAACTCCATTTCTACCCCAAGAAGAACAAATCACTACTACTGCAACAACAACCAATGAGAATTCTTCAAATTCCTCATCCCAAAATCTTGACGAACAGCTTCGTAAACTCCGAATCCTCCTCCAACAACGTCGTACTGAAACTGCAAAGCAAATATTGGGTACCCTTATTCACGAAAACTCAGTTTCACAACTCTATACTCTTTTTTCACCTTCCCCTACAAAACCCATTTTTTCTAACTTGTTATTATCACTTTATTCAGAGTTGAAACTTATCAATGAAGCTAAAGAACTTTACTTTATGATAAGGGAAGACAAAAAGTTTCCTTCTTTATCATCTTTTAATGTATTTCTTGAGTCTTTAAATAGTTTGAGAAACTACAAAGTGACCCTTGAAGTTTTTGATGATGTAGTGAGTTGGGGTATAAGGGTTGATAGGTTTTGTTATGGTAAAGCTATACAATCAGCTGTGAAATTGGGGGATTTAGGTAAATCGTTGGAGTTATTGAATTGTATGAGAAGGGATAAGTTGAGTTTGAATGAGTTTGTGTATAATGTGGTGATGGGTGGGTTGTGTAAAGAGAGGAGAGTTGGGGAAGCGCGGAAACTGTTTGATGAAATGCTTGAGAGAAAAGTGGCGCCTAGTAAGGTGACTTATAATATTCTTATGGATGGGTATTGTAAAACGGGGAAGTTGGAAGAGGCTTTTAAGTTGAGAGAAAAGATGAAGAATGATAATGTGGAGCCGAATATTGTGACGTTTAATACGTTGCTTAGTGGGCTTTGTAAGTTGGGGAAGATGGAGGAGGCTAATTGTGTTGTGGAGGAAATGAAGGGTTATGGGTTTGTACCTGATGGGTTACTTATAGTATACTTTTCGATGGGCATTCGCGACGTGATGATGTTAGTTCTTCATTGGCATTGTATGAAGAAGCGGTTAAGAAAGGAGTGCAGATGAATGACTACACGACTAGCGTTTTGTTGAATGGCTTATGCAAGAAAGGGAAGACGGATAAGGATGCAGAGATCTTGAAAAAGTTGATGGAAAATGGGCTTACTCCTACTGAGGTGTTGCTTAATACCATTTTAAGTGGCTATTGCAAAGAAGGCAGTATGGAGAAGGCTTATTCAACTATTGATGAAATGGAGATTTCTGGGGTGAAGCCAAGCTGCGTCACATTTAATACTCTGATCACGAAATTCTGTGAATTGGGTATGATGGATGAGGCAAAAGAATGGTTAAGGAAAATGCTTGAGAAGCCAGTTTCCCCTAATGTGCAGACATATAACATCTTAATTGATGGATACGGGCGCAAGCGGGAATTCACGAGGTGTTTTGAGATTCTTGAGGAGATGGAAGATAATGGATTGAAGCCTAATGTAATTACATATGGTTCGCTAATCAATTCGTTGTGCAAGGATGGTAGGCTTCTTGAAGCTGATGTAGTCCTAAATGATATGATCAGTAGAGGGGTTAAACCAAATGCACAGGTCTATAATATGCTTATAGATGGACATTGTATGAGAGGAACGATGAGTAATGCTCTTGTATGTTTCGAGAAGATGGCAGAAAGTGATATAGAAACAACACTGGTTACATACAATACTCTATTAAATGGGCTTTGCAAAAAGGGTATGATCAAAGAAGCCGAGGATTTGGTTGTGCATATTCTACTCAAAGGTTTAAATCCAGACGCTATCACATACAATTCTTTAATCTCTGTGTATTCAGATGCAGGGGACACTGGAAGGTGTTTCCAAACGTATGAGAAGATGAAAGCCTCTGGCATAAGACATACTATGAACACAATTCATCCTCTAATTAGAGTGTGCAAAAAGGAAAAAAATGGCCTGGTGTTAATCGACAAAATTGTACAAGAAATGTCCCAGATGGATCTTTCTCCCGACCGAGTGATATATAACGAGCTCATCCATTGCTACGTGCTGCATGGAGAGGTTCAAAAGGCACTTGCCATGCACATAGAGATGGTGGAACGAGGAATTCCTTCGGACAAGAAGACTTACAATAGCTTGGTTATGGTGCATTTGAAAGAGGGAAAATATGAAGAAGCCAAGAATCTTGTTGATCAGATGAAGGCTAACAATATTGTTCCCAATGATGAAACTTATAATATTCTGGTTGAAGTGCACTGCAAACTTAGAGATTTTTCTGGTGCATACATTTGGTACAGAGAGATGCTTGACAATGGTCTTCTCCCGGTAGCCAATATCTGTAACGAGCTAGTATCAGGCCTTAGAGAGGAAGGAAGATTGCAAGAGGCACAGATTATATGCTCAGAAATGAGTTCTAAAGGAATTGAAGAGTGCAACACGAATGAGGATCTTTCTGCTGTTGGGTTATCGTAGGACAAAGAAGACATTGTACTCCAGCTTTTCATTTAAAAGCATCGGCAGCAAATGAAAAGCATGTAATATATTCAAGAATCTATGTATTCTTGTTAATTTATTTCCTCATTGATATTCATTAACATATATATTCCCGATACTGGATGAGATGAATTTCGTAGTTGTATTAGTTATTCCTGCCAAATTCAACCTTATTGTTATCTTTCTGAAATATCTCTATTTTGGGCTCCCATTCATTTTCTTCCGAAATTACTTTTGGATCTTGTGGAAATTAATTGAAGTGTATACTAGATGTTTTATATGACAAGAAGAGAGAATCTCTGTCATGAAGAGGAAGGTAGAAGTTAGTTTCAGAAGTTATAGGAAAAATGGTGAAAATCATCAATAGATATTACAACCCCCCCCCCCCCCCCCC
>ML399095.1:0-112802 GCA_005239525.1 Nicotiana knightiana | reverse complement strand
TTGATTCCGAGGTCGTTTACTCAAAATATTGACCAAAGTCAAACTTGGCCTTAAAGGCCAACCTTAAGGAACCAAGTGTTCCTATATCACTCTAAACACTTCCGAATCCCGAACCACCCATCCCCGTAAGTCATAAATCACAATAAGCCACTATGGAAAGTTTTATTTAGGGGAACGGGTTCCGATAATACAAAACTACCGGTCGGGTCGTTATAGATTCCATGCTCTTACTCCTACAAAATACAAAAACAACAGTACAAAAATAACACAATAAAAATAAAATAAAAAAAATAGAATTGGATTGACTCCCAACAAGCGCCTTATTTATAGTCGTGGCACGACGCCATCGCTTCACCACTTTTCCTTCCACTTTGAGGATATGAATTGCGCCCCCAACTTTGCATCAATTTTTCTGTCACGTTCCTGGGGCGGTGGTATAAAAATAAAGGAACCAAGCAATAGATATCACATCTTGAACTTTTTGGCCTTTAAGTGTGGGATGTCATTTTGTCTTTTTGGTGTGACAAATTTTAGAATATAAGGGTCTTTTTCTTCATCTATACATCTCTCTAAAGGCTCGATCTCCATGTCTCCATCCAAACATAATGTAGAAAAATGATTAGAATGAGGACCAACAAACCCCAACTCCAAAAATGTATTATGTTTTACATCCTCAATAATATATACTTCCTCAACCTCAGCATCATCCACAAGAACATGGTCTAATAATTGGTATTCTCGTTTTAGCTCCTCAATTTGTCTAGAAGATCTTTTTCAACTTCACACAACTCATCACTAAATTGTTGGGCGTTACACGCATCAACCTTTGCACTCAATTGAGCCTCCAAGTCGCGAATAGAACTGCCAAATTGGTAGATCTTTTGTCCCAGTTCAACTCTTCCTTCTATAAAGTGTCGTATCTCATTTGTAATTTTCTCACGGAAACCTCTATGTTCCTCTAGTAATTTCATGTGCATATCAAGAATGCGAACATCATGTTCCACATCATCCCATCCGTTACTCCTGTCAAACTCACAAGAATTATTAGAATCAACATAAGAAGGAATTGAAGTAGGATAACAATACTTATGACAATTATTACAATTACCACAAATAGTACATGATTGAGATGGTGGACACAACCCGGTATTGAGAATATTTTTACAATATTTCCACAAGTGGGGTCCTTTATAATATGGACAAGGATCACAAAAACAAGAATACTTACTATCCCACTACTTTTCGTTCAAAAATGACATATAGAAAAAATTATAATACTAACTACATTAAACTAAAATTAAAAACATAAATAGATAGAAAGTAAAAATCTAGTCTAGTAAAATAGTTAATTTCTAAGTCCCCGGCAGCGGCGCCAAAAACTTGTTGCTCCCAAACGCACGTGCAAGTATACGTGGTCGACAAGTAATATAGGATTGTAAGTCCAGATATTCTACCCACAGGGATTTATTATTAACAATCCACTAAATTATACTAAACAATTAATATATTCAAGTGAATCCTAACGTAAAAATATTTAACTAAAACTAATCTAGAATAACAAATTAAGAGATTAAAGAAAACAACCATAAGCTTAAAGACGAATTCAATATGAGTGAATATTCTAGAGCTATGTGTTGGCTAACTATCCTGTTGAGTTTTCTACTTAAATTGTCTAATTAATTTATCTTATTTATTGGTTGATAGGGTTAATATTGCTCATAGCCTTCTCCCGAAGTACCTTCAATCTACAACGTTCATGCAGCACCCAAAACTCTAGAACTAATAAACTATGAGATTAAAGGAAGAGAAGAGAAGAAAAACTAGTTAGAAGCCTCCTCCAAGCGTGGTATGTGTTCCCCCACGTGAATTCTCTTTCAATGTATGTTCGATGACCTCAAATTAGGTTTAGGACCCTTTTTATACGAGTTGGAGTCGTATAGGGCCGAAATAACCTTGTCTCGAATGAAGTAAAAAAAATCTCGTCACCAGCGTCCAGGCCAGCACCTAGCGCTGAAAACAGTAAGTTTTCACGTTCATTCCTTAGCTGCGTTACTTTTGATTTTTTACTTTCTCTTTTGGTTTCTCCACTGGGGGAGGGGGGAACCCAAAGGGTGTCTCCCCTTTTTATATTCTTTTAATTTTTTTTTTCTTTCGCGTTTTATTCAATTTTGCTCTAAATCTTTTCATTTTTCTACTGTTTTATTCATACACAGTTGAAATATATAATATTAAACACAAAATAATATAGTTAATACTCAAATGACGATTAAAAGTACAAGAATATGAGACAACAATGATTAAATATATGTATTTTTGTTCGAACATTACCCGCCATTATAAGAAGAAAAAAAAAACACTCTTTTCAAGGCTAGAGCAAGATCTCCCATCGCGGTTGCAATACGATTTGGTGCAACGCAATAGATCTTCACGAATACGTATCTATTGCAGCGCAAGAAAATCCAATATGTTGCGACATGAAAGATTTTAGGGATAATCTCCACCAAATTAAAAAAATCAAACTAAGAGAGAGGTAAGAGGCGTCGGTATGATGAAGAGAAGCTTGGAGGCAGTTCTAAAGAGGAGCAAAAGAAATGAACACTATATACGATAGTAATAGTTTTTCATTACCACAAATAGGAAGGCTGCCAAGGGTATAAGGAGATTTGATCTCCACATAAAAATTAATATTTAACTTATAAAAATACCACCATAAGTTATGCAAGAATTTATATATTAATTTAGGCACATAGAATATGAAATTAGAATGTGAGTATTACGTAATACATGAGTTAAAAACACTAAAATAACAAACCTAACTCTTATAATAGCAAAAAAGACTTCTTATTTTGTTTAAAAAGTAAACACATTTGTATATTAATTTAATTTTGGAATATATCAAAGTATCAAACTAAATGTTCAACATAATATAAAGATAATAGATTACTAATTTCTATATAACTTGTATCCAAACAAACGACCCGTTGAGAATGGACCAGGACACAATTGTCATTCTTAATATTATAAGTATGCCTTGTAGTATTGTCCTGCTCGATGAAGTCGAATGATTTCCTAATTTAAATTTGCATCGCGTAAGATTTGTAAAGAAAATGTCGTTATACCAATAATTTCTTCATTTATAGGACTCAAACCCAAAGTCTTTACTTAATTAAGAATAAAAACATCTCGTTCATCCTACCCTAAATGTGTTGTCTTCGACCAACTGCATCTTTCGTATATACATGAATGGATCAATAGTGGAGTAAGATAAACCAAGTAACTTTTATTCGGATAATGCATTTGTATTTAAATATTCACTAACTGTACACGAATATTTAGCTCGAGACCTGTTTCGATGATCCAATGATTATTATAAATACATTTGAGATCGTTATAAAAAATCCTAAATTTTCTATCCTGGATCTTGTACATAAAGGAAAAAATAAAAATTGCTCCGACATGATAGTTTAGGTACCGCATATTGCAGTGTAGATTGCCCTGGTTATCTTTTCATTTTATCATTTATATGTTACTTGCACCTTCTGATGGATGTGATCATTTCTGATCTTATCTAACTTTGTATGAACACACATCCATGTTAATATTCGCATCTCCACGATACTCATTTTATGGATATGTTTGCGATTTAGAGGCTCTACATTCACATAGATACAACATTAGTGGCCTTACAAGCATTCTATAAAACTTGCCTTTCACATTGATAGGTACTTTCCTATCACATCACACCCATGTGGCACCATCCATTTCAACTATCCTACTTTTATCCTATATATGCATAACATCTTCATCTATCATTCCATTCTTCTGGAATATAAAGCCTATATACATCTAAGTTATCTAGATTTAGGTACCAGAATTCCATCCAATTTCACCTTAACTTTATTCCTATCTCGCTAGAATTAGTGCGTGATCTTTTGGGGTGTTATTTATACATTGTTAACTATGCGTGATTAATGTTACGCGGCACCTTCCTGAGATTCCTTGGAAGGACGACGTAAGGCTAAGCAATTGATGTTAGTGCAGTTGCTTTCCGCCAACTGAGTTCCCCTCCGTATGCTAGATGAGATTGTCAGTGTCGTACGAGAAAACCAATATCAAGAAAAATTGAGAGAACAATAATGAGAATTGAAAGAAACCTTGATTGTATTAATGAAAGCTATTACAAAAGAAGGAAACACGGTGTCGAGGGGGAGAGACACCAGTACAGAGAATTGCTTGCTAGAAAGTTTTTGATTGTTTGATCCCCCCTAATAATGCTTAAAAAATAAACCAAAGTTACAAGACTTGACCTAAATAAGCTAAAGAATCATAATGGAAATACATGGAATAAAACTACTCTATATGTATAATGAAAAGGACTTAGTTTTCTACAAGGTAGAAACAGGTCTGTTGTCAGCAACTTTGTCTTAGGCATCACAATCTGCGCGTGGCGCTGTTGGCAGTTGCCTGCGGCTGCGCGCTGGCGAAGGATATTGGTGGGGCGACAGAGGCACATGCGTGATTGTCACTTGGCGCAGCCAAGACCACAGGATCGTCCGTGGCGCTAGGCATTGGGAGGCTTGCTAGGACGCCACGGGGCGCGTCCAAGGGGTCATGGGGCATGGTTGGAAAGCCGCCCATGGCATTCTCCCCCACCTGATTTGGTGACGTCCTCGACGCCTTACTTGAAAGATAATCTTCAATTAGTCTCTTGTAGGCTTTGAGGTTTGTTCCCCTCTCCCAAGTATTCTCCTCTACATCACAACCCTTCCATTTCACCAAAAACTCTTGGTGATCCTTCCTTGAGGTGCGAATCACCCGATCATCAAGTATGGCTTCAGCACGCCTTTTCCCGGTTGAATTGGGGTCTCGAATACTGGGTATTGTGAGTTGGCTCCGTGAAGGGTCCTCTGTGTCTTCCCGAAAAGGTTTAAGAAGGCTGACATGGAAGACGGGATGGATTTTCCACCAAGCTGGGGTATCCACCCGGTATGCAACTTTCCTAATGCGCCTTTCAATGGACAAGGGTCCAATGTATTTTTGCAATAGGCGAGGGTCATGGATCCCTGCAAACAAGTACATCTTTGGAATTTTGACCATCAATTTGTCTCCTACTTGGTATTCAACAAAGCGACGATTTTAATCAGTATGCCTCTTCATCCGCTTTTGGGCTTTGACCAGATAGCTCCGCACTATCTCTAAATTTTGCTTCCATTCTTTTGAGAAGCTAGCAGCTCGAGGAGATTTTGACATGTTTGGTGCATTCACAGTGTGTGGGAGTAGCGGTTGCTGCCCGGTAATAATTTCAAAGCGCTTTTGTTTGTATTAGAGTTCTTTTGTGAATTGAAACACAGTTGAGCAGCATCCTGAAGCTTCACCCAATTCTTCTACGATCCAGTAACAAAGTGGCAGAGATATTCCTCCAACATACCATTGAATCACTCCATCTGGCCATCATATTGTGGATGAAAACTTGAGCTATGACTCAATTTTGACCCGAGGCACTTAAATAGTTGGGTCCAGAAGTTGCTAGTGAAGCATGAATCGCGGTCACTAGCGATATCTTTGGGCAGGCCCCAATATTTGACGACATGAGAGAAGAAGAGTCGAACTGTATCTTCTGCTGATATATATTGTGATGCTGCAATAAAGGTGGCATACTTGGAAAACCGATCCACCACAACCAAGATAGTTGGGAGATCTCCGACCTTGAGCAATCCAGAGACACGCTTTCCCAGGGTCTTTTTGGGACAGCTAGTGGTTCCAAGTTGGACTTGTCCTTATGGCATACTAGACAAGTCTTCACATATTGAGCGACGTCATCAGCCATTTGAGGCAAATAATATGCATGGCGAAGTAATGCGGTGGTGCGTTCTTCGCCGGGATGGCTGGCCCACAGAGTGTTGTGACATTCTTCTAGAAGAGTCCTTCTCAGATCTCCTCCTTTAGGAACATAAAGTCGGTTCCCTTTTACCTTCAGGAAACCATCTTCCATATAGAACTGGCGAGTTTTGCCCTGTCCTACTAGATCAACCAAATACTGTGCAGAAGGATCCTTGATGAGTAGATCTAGTATCTGGTTTTTTATGGTGGTAGCTACTTCGCTCCCCCTTAGGGTGGAGAGTAGGCACACTGATGCTAGGTCAGCTCTCCGACTGAGCGCATCAACAACATGATTATTCTTCCCACTTCTGTACTCCAGGTTGAAGTGAAATTCTGCTAGGAGTTCCTGCCACCGGGCCTGTCGGCTATTCAGCTTCGGCTGGGTCATGAAATGACTAACAACTGTGTTGTCTGTCTTGACCACGAATGGGGATCCTAGAAAGTAATGCCTCCAAAGGCGTAAGCAATGAATGACAACCAATAATTCTTTCTCGTGGGCGTCATAGCACCATTTTGCATCCTTCAGCTTTCGGCTCTTGTATGCTACGGGATGCCCGTCTTGTAGTAAGACTCCGCCAAGATCTTAGTCAGAAGCATCCGTTTGTACCTCGAATTGCCTGGCTAAATCAGGGAGGGCCAAAACGGGGCTACTAGAGATAGCCGCTTTTAATGCGTTGAAGACCTCCGCTCGCCTGGGTCCCCAATCCCATGGTGTGACCCTCTTGAGGAGTTTTGTTAATGGCACTGTGATAAGCAAGTAATTCATCACAAATCACCGATAGAAATTGCATAGGCCAAGGAACGCCCTCAAGGCGTGGATATCCTTGGGCGGCGGCCAATCTATGATAGCTTGGATCTTTTGCTGGTCCATCTTGATCCTCCCTTCCTCAATTACATGTCCGAGGAAGTCGATATATTTTTTATCAAAGGAGCACTAGGATATCTTTCCATATAACTCATGCTCCCGCAACCGGGCTAGGACCTTCCTCAAGTGCTCTAGGTGTTCTTCCAGGGTTTGGCTGTAAACCACAATGTCATCCAAATAGACCACCACGAATTCTTCAATGTACTCTCGGAAGACCTGGTTCATCAGGGTGCAAAATGTGGCTGGAGTGTTAGTCAAGCCGAACGACATAACCAATAAGTCAAACGACCCATATCTTGTCACGCAGGTCGTCTTGTGTTCATCACCCTCAGCAATTCGAACTTGACAATACCATGTCTTCATGTTAATTTTCATAAACATCGCCGCACCCCCCAATCTATCGAACAAGTCTGCCATGAGCGGAATAGGATACTTGTTCTTCACAGTTATTTTGTTTAGAGCCCGATAATCCACACAGAGTCTTCGACTACCATCATGTTTCTTTTGGAATAGCACAGGAGACCATATGGGGACTTGGAGGGTACAATGAGCCCTGTGTCTAGCATCTCCGTCAACTGTCTCTGAAGCTCGGTGAGTTCGGGTTGTGACATTCTATAAGGTGCCTGGGTAGGTGGCTTCGCACCTGGAACCAACTCAATCTCATGGTCCACAGTGCGCCTAGGCGGGAGTCGCTTTGGCATCTCCTGTGGCATGACGTCTTCAAACTCTAGTAGTAGCTCATTTACGGGTGTAGGGATAGGATCCGATGAGCTTTTTACCTCATCAATGCATAGGGTAGCCAGGAACGTAGGTTCATGTCTTTTGACTCCTTTCTTCAGCTACAAGGCCGAGATGTTCTCAGCGGCCATCTTCATGGGCATGCACAGGATAATGCAGGGCCCAGCCCATTTGCTCCCATCATCAGAATCATGTCTACATACTGGTTTGGTCTGCTCCACATCATCTGATTCGTCATCCGTCCCATTATCAAAATCTTGATGGGCATTCATCTGTGCCTATGGGCATTCATTATTTCAATGTGGCCCGCCACAATGACGACATCCTGAAGGGGGCTTTCTCCCCCGATCATTGTTGTTTGAGGCATCACTGTTGTTGCTTGAGGAAGGAGTCTTAGATTTGGTGGCACTCCGATCTCCCCCACTTCCGTTAGGGCCACTATGGTTAGACTGGCCTTCTTTGTATCCCGCTCAGACAAGCGGTTGAGGCTTATCCTTCTGAGTTTCCACTTGGTAGTCCCCAAGGCATTCCACTGCTTGGATCGCCTTGGGTAGGGTATCTACCCTTTGTCTTTGCAGCTCCATGCGAGCATAAGGTTTCAACCCTTCCAGGAAAGTGAAGAGCTTGTCCTTGTCCCCCATGTCACGGATGTTCAGCATGAGCGCAGAGAATTCTCGCACGTAATCCTGCACTGATTTGGTCTGGCAGAACTCCCGTAGTTTCTCCTTGCATTGTACTCAACATTTTCGTGGAAGAACTGTTGGTGTATGGATGCCTTCAGTTCTTCCCATGTCTCCAGAGCATCTTCACCGGCCTTGATGGCTTCATACTTCACTCGCCACCAGAGTTTAGCATCACCCTGAAGATATATGGAAGTAGTTGCTACCTTCTTGGCATCTTCTAGGCCTACCACGGCATCGAAGTAATACTCTATGTCGAAGATGAAATTTTCCACTTCTTTAGCATTCTGAGCTCCACTGTATGGCTTTGGCTCAGGAATTATCAGCTTTTGTGTTGCAGGGGCGAGGTTCACATCACCCTCGATTTGGTTTCCACCTCCTTGAAGCAATCACTGTAGAGAAACATTGACAACATTGAGCTCGCCTATCAAGTCGTCTATAGTTTGTTGCATGGCAGTCACCCTGTCTGCCTCATGTTCCCTGTAGGCTAAATCCTCGGCACGCTCCTATTGGAGGCCCTCGAATTTACCAAAAATCCCGGCTGCCTCACTGGCCGCCGTTTGCTTGTCTCCTTCAGAGTCGCGACTAATGTTTTCTATGTCAACTTCGGCCTGGATCATTTTGTGGTCCAGATCGTCCAACCTTTGCACTAGGCTGGTTTGTAGTTCAGGCACCGTATTTACGATGGGACGTAATACGTCAACCGTCTCTTCAAGGGCCGCAATGCGGTCCCCATAATTCGCCATGGTCATAAATTTTGGTAATCGCAATGCGTTCCCTCGTGCGATGTCGAGCCTAGGCTCTGATACCAACTGTTACGCGACACCTTCCTGAGATTCCTTGGAAGGGCGACTTAAGGGTAAGCAACTAATGTCAGTGCAGTTGCTTTTCGTCAACTAAAGTCCCCTTCGTACGCTAGATGAGATTGTCAGTGCCGTACGGAAAAACCAATGTCAAGAACAATTGAGAGAACAATAGTGAGAATTGAAAGAAAGCTTGATTGCATTAATGAAATCTATTACAAAAGAAGGCAACGCGGTGTCTAGGGGGAGAGACACCAGTATAGAGAATTGCTTGCTAGAAAGTTTTTGATTGCTTGATCCCCCCTAATAATGCTTAAAAAAATAAACTAAAGTTACAATACTTGACCTAAATAAGCTAGAGAATCATAATGGAAATACATGGAATAAAACTACTCTATATTTACAATGAAAAGGACTTAGTTTTCTACAAGGTAGAAACAGGTTCGCTGTCAGCAACTTTGTCTTAGGCATCACAATCTGCGTGCGCGGCGTTGTCTGCGCGCGCGGCGCTGTTGGCAATTGCCTGCGGCTGGGTGCTGGCGAGGGATATCGGTGGGGAGACAGAGGCACATGCGGACTTGTCACTTGGCGCGACCAAGACCACTAGACCGTCTGTGGAGCTAGGATTTGGGAGGCTTGCCAGGTCCAAGGGATCATGGGGCATGGATGGAAAGCCGCCCATGAAATTAAACATGATAGCATAAGATAGGAATGGATATTAAGGATTCCTATACGCAACTTTAACTAGTGTAGAATTGAGGCTGTAACGACCCGACTGGTCGTTTTGAGCTCTAACATGTCGTTCGGCAGTTTGAGGCCATGAGCAACTTTGTTTCAGGTATTATGACTCTTAGGCATGGTTGGAATTGTGTTTCAGGAAGTTCGGAGTCAATTTGGAAAGAAAATTCTCATTTTGGGAGCCTTAAGTTGGAAGAATTGACTAGGATTGGATTTTTGAGTAAATGACCTCAGAATCAGGATTCGAAGGTTCCAGCAGGTTTGTATGATGATTTCGGACTTGGGCGTATGTTCGTATCGGGTTTTGGATGACCCGGGAGCATTTCGGCGCAAATTGTAGAAGTTAGCATTTTAGAAGAAATTTCATAAGTCTGGGTTGAAGTGCATTTCAGTGTTATTGATGTCCGTTTGGGATTCCGAGTCTGGGATTAGCTTCGTATGGTGATTCTGGAGTTGGGAGCGCGATCGAAAGTGAATTCGAAGGTTCGTAGGTCATTTTGAAGTCATTTGGCTAAAGATAGAAATTTTAAAGTTTTTGAGAAGTTTGACCGAGAGTTTGACTTTTTGATATCGGGGTCGGATTCCAATTCCAAAAGTTGGAGCAGGTCCATAATGTCTAATATGAATTGTGTGCAAAATTTGAGGTTAATCGGACGTGATTTGATAGGTTTCAGCATCGAATGTAGAAGTTTCAAGTTCTAAAGTTCATGAAGCTTGAATTGGGGTGCGATTCATGATTTCGACGTTGTTTGATGTGATTTGAGGCCTCGAGCGAGTTCGTATCATGTTTTGGGACATGTTGGTATAGTTGGTTAAGGTCCCGAGGGCCGGGTGGATTTCGTAAGGTTAACAAAATGAATTTCGGAAAAAAAAAAAAAAACTGCAGAAATTTTTGTTGCACTTTTGGACAGCAGCTGGTGCATCGGGAAGTTGATTTTGGAGGCATATATATCAAAATCTATAAGGAATATGAAAATTTGCAAAACATAAAGGTTGTAGCTCTTGCATTATAGTTTCCAGAAAGTTAAACCATTCATTATTTGACATTTGATCAGAAAGTTATGATCGATTGAAGATGGTTGGTGAAGCACTTTCGACAGAATTTACTGATGCATGGAGCCGTATTTGGAAGCTCATATCTCGGAATATAAAGAGTTATATGGTGTACAACCTATCAAATGAAAGATCTTCGAGTCTAGTTTCTAAATCTTCAAACCGTTTGTCATTTTTATATTTCTACAAGGAGCTATGGGCGTTTTAATAGAAGGTGTACAACAGGGGCAAATTATAATAGGATGTACAACCTTCATAGCGCAAGGTACAACTCGATGAAGCCTGGGCAGATTGTTTTAAAAGCGAGTTTTGGCCCATTTCTTTCATTTGTCTTGGACAATTTTGGAGAGCTCAAGGAGGTATTTTCACCAAGCAACACTAGGTAAGTGATATCTTCCTATTTTTGAGTTAAATATGTGATTAGGGATCAAATTAACAGTGTTTAATTAGGGAAAATCAGTGGAAAAAGGGGAAACTAGGGCTTGAGTTTAAGAGACCTTCTGGGGGTGATTTGAGGGGTCATTTGGACTCCGATTTCAGCGTTCTTTATATGTACGGAATCGTGAGATGATGAGGATCATTTTGGTATAAAGTTTGTCGAGTTCTGAGACATGGGCCCGGGAGTCGGGTTTTGGCTAATTTTGGGTTTTGTGCATAAAGTTGATATTTTTTGATTGGGCTTCATTCCCCTAGCATATTTTGATATGAAAAATCTGAACTTGACAGATTTGGAGCATTCAGAAGTTGATTCGAGGGGCAAACATGTTGCGGAGTAGCTTTTTGGGCTAGTTTGAGGTAAGTAATATCTTTAAATCCTGTCCTAAGGGTATGAAACCTCGTACTTTACATCCTTTCACGGTTTTGGAGTGACGCACACACTGGACGACGAGTGTGGGGCACGCACGAATTGGAAATTCGGAAATTTGTTCCTTTTTAGGCAACTATTGAGTAGCGAAACCACTTTCCAGGCATATGTTTTATAGTATTACTATGTTTGTATATAGTTGGGCTATAAGCCACGTTTGGGGCCTAGTGCCGATCTGTCTTAACCCCTTGGGGCCTATTTTTCTGATACTCCTCACTTAGAAATTATGATTTTTCACTCAATCTTTCCTGATAAATTGTTTTGACACTCATAGTTTATTGATATTATTTCTTGAAATGAAATACTATTTTGGGTCGAGAACTCTGTTTATTTATGGTCCGAGTGGCATGTTGAGAGTGTCTGACTGAGTGAGGCCGAGGGACAATATTGTGAGAGATATTGATGATATGAGAGAGGCCGAGAGCCTGAGTGATTGATGCCATGATTTAGCTTGTTTTTAGCGCTTGGGCTGTAGGAGCCCCTCCGGAGCCTGTACACCCCCAGTGAGCGCATGTATCTACTGAGTGCAAGTGCCGAGTGCCGAGTGATGAGTGATTGGGAGGCATGAGTGACTGTGAGGTACTGAGTGACTATTACTGAGAGATGGTGAGTTGAGTGATTGATTTACGAGTGATGATTTGGCCCGAGGGGCGGATTTATAATGATATTTTGCTGAGTTTTGATTATGATTCATTTCATCTTTTATACTGATATTTTGGGAATTTTACTGAGAAATACTGGAAATTATACTTGCTAAATGATTCTTTTTACGGAAATTGGTTTCAACTTATGTATTAAATGTATATTGTATTAATACTCTGTATCTTACTATACGTGGATTGGTGTTCTTTGCTGTGTGTTTTCTTATCTTCAGACTTGATTTATTTTCATTACTACTGAGTTGGCATACTCATCATTACTACCTCTGTGTGCAAATCCAGGTACTAGTTCTGAGCAGTAGCCATCTGAGATCTTTCATCGTCAGCTTTGGGATTTCGAGGTAGCTGTCCAGCGTCCACAGCTTCTCCATTACCCTTCCTTCATCAGTATTTAGTATTTTGTTCTGAGACAGTGTATTATGACATTAGCAGTGTTAGTATTATTCTTAGATGCTCGTGATCAGTTGACTCCAGTTCTGGGGAATAGTTTAGACTGTTAGATTATATCATGCTTTGTTACAGACTTAGAATATTTTATGCTTATTATTATGATTTTTGAGAAATTATATTAAAATAAATGTGTAGTTACGTGATAGTGGCTAGCCTAGTTCCACGATAGGCGCCATCACGACCAATTAGGATTTTGGGTCGTGACAGAGGCGTAGTTGTTTTAGATTACTTTACCCTATCAAATGGGATAAAATCCATAAATCTTTCTAGAACCCCAGTTATCTTAGTAGTCGCTATAACCATACAAATGCTATAATAGTGTAAATAAGTTATTTAAGGAGTAATCTATATTATATTAAAAGGAGGATAGTATGAATTGTGGTTAAGCTAATTGGCAAGCTAAAATAAAGCCACTTGACAGTTATAGGACAACATTAATAATTAGAAATTATAAACGGAAACATAATTAATGGAACTAGTTTAATGAATCTTATACATAAATCTAAATATGTCACGACCCGAATTTCCCACCGTCGGGACCGTGATGACGCCTAACATTGAACCCGCTAGGCAAGCCAACGTTAATGATCAATTACCTTATTCCTTTATCTTTAACAGTTTACCAGACTTTATAATAAAATCACGAAATTTAAAAATACGAGATAACATGATTCAACAGTTTTATATAATACTAACACGAAATCCAGAACCAAAGTACTCCCAAAACAAGTGTCACAATCTCACAGACTATCTATGAATGCTACAAATGGGAGTTTGAACAAAATATAAGTATACATCTGTCTCAGAAGTAAACAAGAACAGGACAAAAATGAAATAGGAGGGGACGCCAAGGCCTGCATAAGTCTGCAGAACTACCTCGGAATCTCCGCCGGACTGAAGGCAGCAACCCTGATCTAAGGTCCGAAGGGTCCAGTACCGGGATATGTACAAAAATGCAGAGTGTAGTATCAGTACAACCGACCCCATGTACTGAGTAAGTGCCGAGCCTAACCTCGGCAAAGTAGTGACGAGGCTAGGACACGACAACCAAATCAACTTGTGCAGTTTAATAGTATACGGAGAAAATAATAACAACGAGAAATAAGTAGCTAAGCATAAAGGAAAAAGGGGAACCTGCTGAGGGGAGGAAATATCAAATAATGGAAATAATGAGATAAAGAACAAATTAGATATCAATTTAAGCAATAGAAATAGTAACACAAAATCAAGTGCACATCATCAGCCTTCGTGCTTTTACTCTCGTCCTCACCATCAGAATCAATATATTCAGCACGACATTACCCATCGTTCTTTTACCTCACATAATCATGGCACGACATTATCCTTTGTGCATTATCACTTATATCATGGAACGCCATCACCCTTAGTGCTTTTGCAATCATAATATCGACACGACATCACCCGTCGTGCATTAACATCACTCACAATCTCACGCACAATATCACCCTTTGTGCTTTTACACTCTTCCTCGCCCAAACACATCAAATTACAGCAATCCAACAAGGAAATTAACAGAGTAAACAAAAATAGAACCATAACATCCCGACAAGGGAGCCATCAGTGGAATCAATACCATCCCAGCAAGGGAAACAACTATAACCAATCTCACTTAGTACATAACTTCACATAAAATCTTCAACTGAAACCAATACTCAACACTGTTCAATATCAAGGAATTTCCACCAACATGGATAGCTATAAAGTGAAACTCAAGTATAACTTAACGAAAAACCACATAAATCACAATATTCGACTCACGTGCATGTTTGACACCAACGTATAAGTACTCGTCACCACACCTATACGTTGAACATGATACTGACACATAGCAAATAGGACACAACACCTATTCCCTCAAGCTAAGGTTAAGCCAAACACTTACCTCGAATTCCACGACCAAACTCAAGCCTCAATTACCACTTTCCCCTTAGAATTCGCCTCCAATTCAATTTCATCTAGACATAATTAGCTTAATAATATCAATAAATGCTAAATAATTAAACCCCAATGCTTAATTCTGAATTTTCTATCATTCTTCCTAAAAAGTCAGAAATCGACCCTAGGACCGCTTGGTCAAAACATGAGGTTCGGAACAAAACCCGATCACCCATTCACCAACGAGCCCTAATATGTAATTAGTTTCGAAATTTGACCCCAAAACGAGGTCTAAATTCCAATTATACAAAAGCCCTAACTCTACCAAATCCCCAATTTTCTACCCTTAAAACCCTAGGATTCTTGATGATAATTGATGAAAAACATTAGAAAGTTGAAGGAAACTAGTTAGTGGACACTTACCTATTATTTGGGAAGAAAATCTCTTGAGAAAATTGCCCTAGGTCTATTATTTTTGTGAAAAGTTGAAGAAGAAATGACTGAAGTTCTAATTTAAAAACACTCACTGCCCGACCTTCGCACCTACGGTGCTTGGGTCGCACATGCGCTTACGCAGGTGCAGAAAAAGGGTCGCACCTGCGGAAATGGCCAAGGCCACTGAGGGCCGCACCTGCGGAGGAGTATCCGCTCCTGCGGAACTGCTTCTACGAAAAAGTTATTGCACCTGCAGAAAGAGGGTAGGATGGGCTGGACCGCACCTGCGGCTGAAGGTCCACACCTGCGAACTCGCACCTGCGGCCCTAGGCTCGCAGGTGCAGGCACACCAGAACTGGTGCACCAGCAGTGATTTCCTAAGTTCAAACACCCCGAAACCTACCCGAAACACACCCGAGCCCTTGTGGCTCCAAACCAAACATGTACACAACCTCAAAAATATCCCATGGACTTACTCATGCGATCAAATTGACAAAATAACATCTTAAAAAACGAATTTAGCATAGAAATCAAAGAAAAATCTCAAAACTTTCAAAGTTTCAAATTTCACAACTACTGGTCTGAATCACGTCAAATGACCTTCGTTTCTTATTAAATTTTACAGTCATCACTCAAATACTATATTAAATCTGTACGGGGCTCCGGAACCAAAGTACGGTCCCGATACCATCAATTTCAAATATAATCAAATTTCCAAAGACTCTTATAATTTTAGTAAAACAATTTCTTTCAAAAATTCATTTCTCGGGCTTGGGACCTCAAAACTCTTATCCGGGCACAGCCCAAGTCCCCTGTTTTCCTACGGACTCTCCGGGACCGTTGAATCACCGGTCCGGGCCCGTTTACCCAAAATGTTGACCTAAGTCAACTTAAATTCAATTTTAAAGGCAAAATTAGCATTTTCATAAGTTTTTCACATAAAAGCTTCCAGGATATATGCCTGGGCTGCGCATGTAAAATGAGGTGAGATAAAGGAGGTTTTCAAGGCCTCGGAACACAGTTTTGACTTATAAAATGAGAGATGACTTTTTGGGTCATCACATTCTCCACCTCTAAAACAACCGTTCGTCCTCGAACGGACATAGAAAAGTACCTGAATCGGGGAAAAGGTGGGGATATTGGCTCTGCATATCAGAATCGGACTCCCAGGTAGCTGCCTCGTCAGGCTGATCTCTCCACTGAACACGAACCGAAGGATAACTCTTTGATCTCAACTGATGAACCTGCTGGTCTAGAATAGCTAGCGGTTCCTCCTCATAGGTCAAGTCCTTGTCCAACTAGACACTGCTGTAGTCTAAAATAGGGTCTGGATTGCCGTGGTACTTCCGAAGCATAGACACATGAAACACCGGATGCACAACTGATAAATTCGGTGGCAGTGCAAGTCTGTAAGCCACCTCTCCCACTCTATCAAGGATCTCAAAAGAACCGATGTACCTAGGCCTTAGATTGCCCTTCTTCCCAAATCTCATCATGCCATTCATGGGCGATACCCGAAGCAACACCCGCTCTCCGACCATGAATTCCACATCACGAACTCGGCGGTCGGCATAACTCTTCTGCCTGGATTGAGCTGTACAAATTCTATCCTGAATGATCTTAACCTTATCCAAGGCATCCTGCATTAAGTCTGTACCCAAGAACCGAGCCTCTCTCGGCTCAAACCACCCAACCGGCGGCCGATACCGCCTACCATATAAAGCCTCATAGGGAGCCATCTGAATACTTGACTGATAGCTGTTGTTGTAGGCAAACTCAGTTAATGGCAAGAATTGATCCCTAGAACCTCCAAAGTCAATGACACAGGCTCGTGGCATATCCTCCAAAATTTGAATAGTACATGCGGACTGTCCGTCCGTCTGAGGATGAAATGTTGTGCTCAACTCAACCCTCTTTCCCAACTGATGTTGAACTACCCTCAAGAAATGCGAGGTAAACTGCGTACCTCGGTTAGAAATGATAGACAGGGGCACACCATGAATACAAACAATCTCCCGAATGTATATCTCTTCCATTCTCTCAGAAGAATATGAAACTGCCACAGGGATGAAATGTGTTGACTTGGTCAGCCTATCCACAATAACCCAAACTGCATCGAACTTCCTCTGAGTCCATGGGATCCCAACAACGAAATCTATGGTGATACGCTCCCACTTCCACTCAGGAATCTCAATCTACTGAAGCAATTCACCAGGCCTCTGATTCATCTTTGCGGCGCTCGGATGAATGAAGTACCGGGGAACTATGTGCCTTCTCTAAAATCAACTCACGAAGTCCATCCACATTGGGCACACAAATACGACCCTGCATCCAAAAAACTCCATCATCACCAACAGTAACCTGCTTGGCACCACCGTGCCGCACCGTGTCCCTAAGGACACATAAATGAGGATCATCATACTGTCGATCTCGAATACAGTCAAATAATGAAGAACGAGCAACTGTATAAGCTAGAACATGGCCGGGCTCAGAAACATCCAACCTCATGAACCGATTGGCTAAAGCCTGAACATCCAAAGCAAGCGGTCTCTCCCCGACCGGAATATATGCAAGACTACCCATACTGGCTGACTTTCTACTCAAAGCATCGGCCACTACCTTGGCCTTCCCCGGATGATATAGGATGGTGATGTCATAGCCTTTCAATAGCTCCAACCATCTCCTCTGCCTCAAATTTAGCTCCTTCTGCTTGAACAAATATTGCAAACTCTTGTGATCCATGAACACCCACATGACACGCCATATACATAATACCTCCAAATCTTCAGTGCGTGAACAATGGATGCTAGCTCCAAATCATGAACTGCATAATTCTTCTCGTGGATCTTTAATTGACGCGAATCATATGCAATAAATTTTCCATCATGCATCAACACTGCACCAAGTCCAACCCGAGATGCATCATAGTACACAGTATATGGCCCTGAACCTGTGGGCAAAACCCACACCGGCGCCGCAGTCAGGGCTGTCTTGAGCTTCTGGAAGCTCGCCTCACACTCCTCTGACCACTTGAACTGGGCATCATTCTGAGTCAACCTGTTCATCGGAGCTGCAATAGACGAAAACCCCTCCACAAACTGGCGGTAATAGCCCGCCAAACTCGAGAAACTCCGGATCTCTGTAGCTGACGTGGGTCTAGGCCAATCCTTGACCGCTGAAATCTTCTTGGGATCGACCTGAATACCCTCAGCTGATACAACATGACCCAGAAATGTAACTGAACTCAACCAAAACTCACATTTCAAAAACTTGGCATATAATTGACTGTCCTTCAGAGTCTGGAGGATGACTCGAAGGTGCTGCTCATGCTCCTCCTGGATGCTGGAATAAATCAGAATGTCATCAATGAAGACAATCACGAAGGAATCCAAATAAGGCCTAAACACTCAGTTCATCAAGTCCATAAAAGCAGCTGGGGCATTTGTCAACCCAAATGACATCACTAAGAACTCATAATGCCCGTACCGAGTGCGAAAAGCTTTCTTAGGGACATCGGATGCCCTAATCCTCAACTGATGGTAGCCAAATCTCAAATCAATCTTCGAAAATACCTTGTCACCCTGAAGCTGATCAAGCAAATCATCAATCCTCGGCAATGGATACTTGTTCTTGATGGTAACCTTGTTCAACTGCTGATAATCTATGCACATCCTCATCGACCCATCCTTCTTCTTAACAAACAACACCGGCGCACCCCAAGGCGAGACACTAGGCCTAATAAAGCCTTTATCAAGCAAGTCCTGCAACTGTTCTTTCAGCTCCTTCAACTCTAGCGGGGCCATACAATATGGCAGAATATAAATGGGTTGAGTGCCCGGAGCCAACTCAATGCAAAAGTCAATATCCCTGTCGGGTGGCATACCCGGAAGGTCTGCAGGAAACACCTCTGAAAACTCACAGACAATGGGCACAGACTCCATAGAAGGAACCTCGGCACTAGAATCACTAACATAGGCCAAACACCCCTTCTCGACCATACACCGGGCCTTCATATATGAGATAACCCTGCTGGAAGAATGACCAGGAGTCCCTCTCCACTCCACTCGAGGCAACCCCGGCAATGCTAAGGTCACGGTCTTGGCATGACAGTCCAGTATGGCATGATAAGGCGACAACCAATCCATCCCCAAAATAACATCAAAATCTACCATATCAAGAAGTAGAAGATGTACACTAGTCTTATGACCACCAATAACCACTACACGCGAACGATAGACACGATATACCACAATAGAATCACCCACCGGTGTAGACACATATACAGGAGTACTCAGAGAATCATGAGGCATAACCAAATAAGGAGCAAAATAAGATGATTGATGTTTAGCTTAAAGTGTATATATTTTTATGTATATCGCCTCGTGTTTTACTTTTGTTTCGTGAGTTTTAGATGTTAAATCTGATGATTTATATAAAAAGGAAGTGTTTTTATGTTTAGGAATGATTCGAGATCAATCAGGGGCGAAACACGCGAAATTAGAGGCAAAACGGACGAAAACGCAAAAACTGGGAAAAATGGCGATTTTGGGCGCCACAGGCAGGGACGGGCACCACCTGTGGCGCTGGAGGTAGAATGGAAATTGGGGAAGCGCCTTGGTGGGCACCCGACGCTAGCCAGGGCTCCGGTGACGAGTTTTTTGTCCTATTTTGCCCGGGACACGGTTATTTTGGCCCTAACCCTACCCAACACGTATAAAAGCAAGTCTAAGCTTATATTTGAGGGATTCATTCCACTTTGGAGAGAAAATACACACGGAATTTCTAGGGAATTCTATGCTTGGGAAAGTCGTGTATAGATTAGAGAAGAAAATAAGAGAGCGCGATCTTAACCCATCAGGGGAGCGGATTTGTGGTTAGGATAGGAATATACCTAGTAACCGTGTTTAATTAAATATCATAATCTTAGTGCGTTCTGATAGATTAATTTGATAGGAATATAGGCGTTAATCTATTGAGAATAGGAGAGTAGTGCTTCGGGAGAGGCTATGAGAGCATTTATCGATTAATTAGCAACCATGAGTGAATTATATGAAAGGGAGAGTTAATTAGAACACAATACGCGTGGTGAATTGATCACAACCCTGGAATATTTGCCTCTATTGAATACACAACAATCAACTTCTTACTTGATAATTAGTTATTTCTTAGAATCTTAGTATAATATAGTTACATTCCTGGATTTTATTTTGGCTTGATTAAATAACAATTATAGTGAATTAGTGAGTAGTCTACACAAGTCTTTGTGGGTTCTACATTTGATTTATCATTTTATTACTTGTACGACCATGTATACTTGCGTGTGCGTTTGGGACCAACAAGTTTTTGGTGCCGTTGTCGGGGACTTGAATATAGACTACTTTCTAGTTTTTGCTTTAACTTTTTATTTTGTCCAGTCTAACATTACTTGATTGTTACTCTAATCTCAGGAACAAGTTTATTGAATGTGTAGGGTCAGAAGCCAGGACATACTTGACGGCTTTGACCCCGAACCTGAGAGAACATTTCACAGGAGGTTGAGGGAAGCAAGGGATACAGACAATATTCAGGACCTCATTCAAATTCCTGTGAACATGGCAGAAGACCAACACATGGCCGTTCAGGAGGTAGCAATGCCCAGTATTACTAATGATACCTCCAACATTGTGGAGCCCAGAATCACTGGGCACTTTGAGCTGAAACAAAGCATGATCGAGTTACTTCATGCAAATGGGCAGTTTATGGGTCTTCCACATGAGGATCCTCAGAAGCACTTCTGAACTTCTTGGAGATTAGTGATACTTATATCACTAACGGGGTCACACCAGATTATGTGAGGCTCACGCTTTTCCCATTCTCTCTGTTTGGAGAAGCAAAGCGATGGCTAAAGTCAAAACCAGCTAATTCCATTACAACATGGAGCGATTTGGCGAGAAAATTTCTGGTAAGGTTCTTCCCGTCAGGCAAGACTGTAAAGATCAGAAGTGAGATAGTCTCCTTTAAACAAAAAGCAGGAGAATCTTTATATTCATCATGGGAAAGGTTCAAGGGTCTACTCAGAGACTGTCCTTATCACAATCAGACAAACAAAGTGTTAGTTCACGCTTTCATTGAGGGGCTCCGTCCTCAAACAAAAATTGTGGTAGATGCAGCAGCTGGAGGTTAGGTATTGGAGAAGAATTATGATGAAATATTTGCATTATTGAATAAATTCTCCAAAATCAATCCAGATTGGCAAGGTGAGATGGGAAGGAATATGGTTCAAAAGTCACCAGGGGTTCTTGAATTAGATGTTGTATCAGCATTGTCAGCTCAGATCTCTACATTGATTAACCAAGTCAATCAAATGACCCTGATCATTAACAAGAAACAGTCTCAACCACTGCAACAGGCTCAGCCATTGCAACCAGTGCAACAAATTCAAGTATTTTGTTAAGTCCGTGGAGAGGGTCACATGAGCAATATATGCCCAGCAAATCCATAGTCTGTATATTTTGTGGGTAATATAAATTGAGGCCAAACAAATTAGTATGGGGACACTTACAATCCCAACTAGAGGAACCACCCAAATTTCTCTTGGGGTGGAAATCAAGGCAATCAGAATCAATATCGGCCTCAAGCACAATACAGACCACCTCAGGCTGAACAACAAACTAGCCCTGAAGAGATTATGAAGAGAATGATGAACGACCAACTTGCTTTCAATCAGAAAATAATGGCTGATCACCATGACCAAGCAGCAGCAATGAGAAATTTGGAACATCAATTGGGACAACTTGCTAGTGCCCAAAACACCAGACCAGTAAGAGCTCTTCCTAGTGATACTGAGCCCAATCCGAAGGCTCAAGTCAATGCAATTACCTTGAGAAATGGAAGAGTACTAGAAGAAGTTCCAAAGAAAAAGAAGAATATAGCTCATCCTGAAGGAGAATTAATTCCCAAGCCAGTTGAAGGGAATGAGAAAGATATTAAAGGGCCCGATCTAGTAATTGAAACAAGGCCACCACCTCTGTTTCCACAAATACTGCAGAGGAAAAAAGATGATACTAAGTACAAGAGATTCCTAGATATATTGAGCTAAGTGAGTGTGAATTTGCCTTTGGTGGAAATTTTGAAAGAAGTGCCTAAGTATGCAAGGTATCTCAGAGATATTGTGGCAAACAAACGAAGACATGCAGAGTTCGAAACAGTTGCACTTACTGAAGAGTGCAGTGCCAGGTTCAGAGTAAACTTCCACCTAAGTTCAAGGATCCTGGGAGTTTCACAATTCCTCTGTCTCTTGGAAAACAAGAAGTTGGTAGAGCCCTGTGTGATTTAGGGGCTAGTATAAATTTGATGCCATCTTCTTTGTTCAAGAAACTCGGATTAGGGGTTCTTAGACGTACCACAATCACTTTACAGTTAGCAGATAGGTCGCTAATTATGCCGGAGGGAATTATTGAGGATGTGCTAGTTCGAGTGGGAAAGTTTATTTTTCCCGCTGATTTGATTGTGCTTGATTACGAGGCAGATGAGGAAGTGCCCATTATTTTGGGGAGACCATTCTTAGCTACTGGTGGAGCAATTATTGATGTGAGGGCAGGGAATTTAAAAATGAGATTTGACGATGAGGAGGTCACTTTTAATGTGTACAAGACACTTAAACTCCCAAAGCATTATGAGGACCTGTGCATGATTACTATGGTCGACGTTAAGGGGATAGAGCAGAGTCCTTATGTGAATGGCAGTGAGCCAGAGGAGGTGGTGTTGCAAGCTGAGGGTGTAAAGATAATTGAGAAAATAGTTAGAGATGAAAAAGGAGACCCGTTAAAAGCGTGCAAAAAGGCTAGGCTTCATGGGAGAAAGAAGAAGAGAAAGCGCCCAGCTTGAGCAGAGTAGCAGAGTCGTGCCACGACTATAAACAAGGCTCTTGTTGGGAGGCAACCCATCCTGTATATCTTTTATTTTTTTAATTTTTTTAAGTGTCGAGTTTTGTGTTGTTTTTATTTTGCGGAGTAGGGGAAGTCTGAATACCCAAATGTTGAAGCTGAGGGGCATGTTTGAGCTTAAGTGTGGGGTCATCCCGACTCTAAAGATTGAGAATCATGTCCGAGCTAGGCCCGAGAGGGTCTTAGGAGTATTTCTCACCCTTGTTTTAATGTTTTTCTTTGTGATCATGCATCGAGGACTATGCATAACATAAGTGTGGGAAACTACTTTCTGAAGTGAAGTGTAATTGTATAAAATTAATTTTTTTTTTAGTTAAGAAACGAAAAGAAAAATAAAAAATAGAAAAAGCTCGGATTTTTCCCAACAATGGATCTGTTGGAAAATATTCTTGAGGGATAAAGTCCGATTTAAAAACACCAAAAAGATTTTTTTAATTTTTTTCTTAGGATAGGTAGGTAGTATCCCTTGGTTTTTCTTTGGGTACCGGTTCTTTTCCAAGGGTGTAACTTGAAACGGACACTTTAAAATTATTTTTTTAGTGTAGTTAGGAAGAAAATGAGTAACTTAGAGATACCCATTGACATGTTTGGTGCCGGCATATTAGGTTATGACATACATTCTGCTTTCCCTTGTATTTGGTTTGACATGTGATGCCTGAGTAAAAATAAATAGCCTATTTTGTGACGCCTTAGCTCAGTTGCTTGACTTGTATGCCACATAGTGTAATATTGCTTAATTCTCTTAATTTTGTGTGCTTGCTTGACTTGAGAGTTGAATAAAACCGTTGTGATTGAGTCATGTGCAATGTGTAAGTGAGGTTTAGTGATTTGCTATGCTATTCTGTGTAGTCTAGAACTTGCCCCGTGTGTTAATCGAAGCGAAATTGTAGGTTATGCTAGTCTAGGGGATGACGTAGGAATTTTTCTTGTTTGATCATGGATGTGCTTGTCACATGAGAATTAAATTTTCCATTGCTAGCCCCTTTGAGCCTTTCGACCTTTTCTTTGGTGCCCACATTACAATCCGTACCCCTATTTTGTTCTTAAATTGAGATTTTTGCACCTTTTCCTCCTAAGGCACTTAGTCGCTAAAAGAAGTAAGGTGAGATATTGGGGAGTAGCTTTTGAGTGGAGCCGTGGAAGGGCCCTTTGGTGTATTAAAATTGAAATCAAAAGCCACTAGCCAATGAACTTTCATGTATGGAGTGTGTGGAGAAAGAAAAAAAATATTGTTGTAAGAGAAAGAATAAAAAATGATAGAAGAAGTATGTAGAAAAAGATACACACCTCAAGTTTTTGTTAATTTGTGCTAGTGAAAATATAGAAGTGCTTAATTGAAAAAGGGCTATGTTGAATATGAGTTGTGGCAAGGGAATTGGTTGAGAAGAATATGTGTTGATTTGTGAAGGTAGTGTATTAAAGTGCTTAGGAGGGTTAGTCACTATTCCTAAATATATCCTACCCGTCTCTTAGCCTACATTACAACCTTAAAAGTCCTAATTGATCCNAAAAAGGGCTATGTTGAATATGAATTGTGGCAAGGGAATTTGTTGAGAAGAATATGTGTTGATTTGTGAAGGTAGTGTATTAAAGTGCTTAGGAGGGTTAGTCACTATTCCTAAATATATCCTACCCGTCTCTTAGCCTACATTACAACCTTAAAAGTCCTAATTGATCCTAGATTTGGCTAACTTAAATTAGTGGAGATCTACACTAAGGGAAAGCTTATGGTATGATCACAGGATGCATATGAATTCTTTGTGAGAGTGAGTGAATTTGTTCAATTGTGTAATGTCCTTAAATTATGTTCAAAAGCATATTTGAATGTGTGGACTAGTTATATTCACTCTTTTGTTTGTGGTCAGGCCACATGATCTCATGAACGATTGGTAATGTTGTGAACTTTCTTGTTGGGTAGGTGCGTGAATTGAGAGGGCTTAGTGGTTGCAAGTTGACTCTTGAGGCTTGGTGGTTGCAAATAGGTTGTTGGTATGATTGATTAAATTGTTATACTTGGGCATGTTTAAAGAAGGGGAAGAATGTGAAATTTTGTATGTTCATACTTGATTGCCGGTATCGATCATAGCAAAGGGGTAAGGTGTGTGATTGAAAAGTAATATACTCTTATCCCATTGCTCGAGGAAGAGAAAGAGTCTAAGTGTGGGGTGTTGATGTTTAGCTTAAAGTGTATATATTTTTATGTATATCGCCTCGTGTTTTACTTTTGTTTCGTGAGTTTTAGAGGTTAAATGTGATGATTTATATTAATTGGAAGTGTTTTTATGTTTAGGAATGATTCGGGATCAATCGGGGGCGAAACACATGAAATTAGAGCCAAAACGGACAAAAATGCAAAACCGGGACAAATGGCAATTTTAGGCGCCACAAGCAAGGCTGGGCGCCACCTGTGGCGCTGGAGGCAGAATGGCATTTGGGGAAGCGCCCTGGTGGGATCCCGATGCTAGCCAGGGTGTCGGTGACGAGTTTTTTGTTCATATTTTTTTAGTATTTACAATTAATTCAACACTTATGCAATTGTTTGATTTTAGCATGAGTGGCTAAACACCCATTGTTCTGGGGTTGTGGTTTATCCATGAATATTGTTATTCGACATTAATTTAACCTTGATTATAGTTCACTCAATATATGGTTGTTTCTTCAATTCTGTGTTTAATTGCTAATTGCCTGGCTAGCAGTTAGGTTCTATATACTATCAATGCTATGCTTGGGAAATCCGTGTATAGATTAGAGAAGAATCGATNTGGTGAACTGATCACAACCCTGGAATATTTGTCTCTATTGAATACACAACAATCAACTTGTTACTTGATAATTAGTTATTTCTTAGAATCGTAGTATAATATAGTTACATTCCTGGATTTTATTTTGGCTTGATTAAATAACAATTATAGTGAATCAGTGAGTAGTCTACACAAGTCTCTGTGGGTTTGACATTCGATTTATCATTATATTACTTGTACGACCATGTATACTTGCATGTGCGTTTGGGACCAACAATGACACATAGGAATATGTGGACCCTGGATTAAATAAACTTAAGCATCCCTGCTGCAAACTGAAACCATACGTGTGATAACCGCATCGGAGGCCTCAATCTCAGGTCTAGCTGGAATAGCATAACATCGGGGCTGAGCCCTACCAATCTGAACTACATCCTTGGGATGTCCTCCTGCTGGCTGACCTCTACCTCTAGTAGCCTGCCCTCCACCTCTAACTGCCCGACCTCCACCTCTAACACCTTGCCCCCACCTCTGGCTGGCTGAGCAGGTGGTGGAGCACCTAGTGCAGGAACCATAGCACGAGAACCCTGGTGCTGAGAACTGTTCGAGGCTCGAGGGAAAAATCTAGCAATGTGCCTTGGGTCACCACAAGTATAACAAGCCCTCGGCTGCTAACCCTGAAACTGACCCTAACGACCTGAGTAACCACCCTGAAAACTCTGAAGCGACGGTGCACTGATAGGATCTGGTGGTACACTGTAGGGCAACTTATCAGAATACTGCATATGAGAACCATGGCCACCTGGAGCACTGTGAGAAATCTGAAGTGCTGAATGAAACGGCCTAGGAGGATGGCCCCTACTAAAAGAATCCCTGCCTCTAGATGAGGCACCACTGAACCTGCCAAAATTACAGGGTCTCTTGACAGACCCCTGACCACTCCCCTGCAACAGAACCATCTCAACTCGTCTGCCCACATTGGCTCCATCCTGGAAAGAAATCTCACTCCCTGTCTCCTTGGCCATCTGCAATCTGATTGGCTGAGCTAGTCCCTCAATAAATCTCCTCACCCTCTCTCGCTCGGTGGGAAGTATCATAATAGCATGTCAGGCCAAGGTAACAAATCTGGTCTCGCTGAGTGACGGTCATAGAGCCCTGCTGGAGACACTCAAACTGCCTCCAAAGATCCTCTCTCTGAGTGATAGGAAGAACCTTCTCCAGAAATAGCTGAGTGAACTGGGCCCAAGTCAAAGGTGCTGATCCAGCTGGTCTGGATAAACAATAATCTCTCCACCAAGTCTTGGCGGGACCTGACAGACGAAAAGTAGAAAAGTCCACCCCATTGGTCTCCACTATCCCCATGTTTCGTAGAACCTCGTGACAGCTATCCAAATAGTCCTGGGGATCCTCTGAAGATGCACCACTGAAAGTAGTAGTAAAAAGCTTGGTGAACCTGTCCAACCTCCACAAAGCATCATCACACATAGCTGCTCCATCACCGGTCTAAGCCACAATGCCCGACTGAACTCCCCCAGTTGTCTGAGCTGCTGGGGTCTGAAACTGAGAAGCCATCTACTCCGGACTGCGAGTAGCGGGAGTCTGGACTCCTCCCCATCCTGAGAGACGACTGGTGCTTCAGGAAGCAAACCTGCCTGAGTGACACTCTCCATGAGGCCCACTAGACGGACCAGAGCATCTTGGAGTACCGGGGTAGCGATGAATCCACTCGGGAACCTGAGCTGGCCTTACTGAAGTTGTCTGAGCAGGAACCTTATCCGCAAACTCCACCTGAGGCTCCGCCACTAGGGTTGCTGCTCTGGGCTGAGCTCTGCCCCTGCCTCGACGCCTAGCACGACCTCGTCCTCTGCCCCTTTGCGGGGGCTGCCACTGGGGGCTCGAGCTACTAATCAGTGGATGAAGAAGCACGTCTCCTCGGCATCCGTGAGAGAACAAAGTAGAAATTTAGTTAGCATTGAGAATTCAGATCGCACGACAGAGAAGAATAGATGTGAAGTCATTCCTAACTCTGTAGCCTCTGGGGGATAAGCACAGACGTCTCCGTAACGATCCCTCAGACTCTACTAAGTTTGTCTATGAATTGTGAGACCTAAGCAACCTAGTGCTTTGATACCAACTTATCACGACCCGAATTTCCCACCGCCGAGACTGTGATGGTGCCTAACATTGAACCCGCTAGGCAAGCCAAAGTTATTGATCAATTACCTTATTCCTTTATCTTTAATAGTTTACCATACTTTATAATAGAATCACGGAATTTAAAAATATGAGATAACATGATTAAACAATTTGATATAATACTAATATGAAATCCAGAACCAAAGTACTCCCAGAACAAGTGTCACAATCTCACGGATTGTCTATGAATGCTGTAAATAGGATTCTGAACAAAATATAAGTATACATCTGTCTCAGAATTAAATAAGAATAGGATAGAATGAAATAGGAGGGGATGCCAAGGCCTGTGGACGTCTGCAGAACTACCTCGGAATCTCCGCTGGATTGAAGGAAGCAACCCTGATCTAAGGTCCGAAGGGTCCAGTACCGGGATCTGCACAAAAGTGTAGAGTGTACTATCAGTACAACCGACCCCATGTACTGAGTAAGTGTCGAGCCTAACCTCGGCGAAGTTGTGACAAGGCTAGGACACAACAACCAAATCAACCTGTGCAGTTTAATAGTATACGGAGAAAATAATAACAAAGAGAAATAAGTAGCTAAGCATAAAGGAAAAAGGGGAACCTGCTGAGGGGAGGAAATATCAAATAATTTAAATAACGAGATAAAGAACAAATTAGATATCAATTTAAGCAACAAAAATAGTAACACAAAAGCAAGTGCACCGTATCACCCTTCATGCTATTACTCTCGTCCTCACCATCAGAATCATTATATTCAACACGGCATTACCCTTCGTTCTTTTACCTCACATAATCATGGAACGACATTATCCTTCGTGCATTATCACTCATATCATGGCACGACATCACCATTCGTGCTTTTGCAATCATAATATCGGCACGACATCACCCTTCGTGCATTAACATTCACTCACAATCTCACGCACGGCATCTCCCCTCGTGATTTTACACTCTTCCTCACCCAAACACATCAAATTACAGCAATCCAACAAGGAAATTAACAGAGTAAACAAAAATAGAACCATAACGTCCCGGCAAGAGAGCCATCAGTGGAATCAATACCATCCCGGTAAGGGAAACAGCTATAACCAATCTCACTTAGTACATAACTTCACATAAAAATCTTCAAATGAAACCAATACTCAACACTGTTCAATATCAAGGAATTTCCACCAACATGGATAGCTATAAAGTGAAACTCAAGTATAACTTAACGAAAAACCACATAAATCACAATACTTGACTCACGGGCATGCTTGACACCAACGTATAGGTACTCGTCACCTCACCTATACGTTGAACATGATACTGACACATAGAAAATAGAACACAACACCTATTCCCTCAAGCTAAGGTTAAGCCAAACACTTACCTTGAATTCCACGACCAAACTCAAGCCTCAATTACCACTTTCCCCTTAGAATTCTCCTGCAATTCAATTTTATCTAGACATAATTAGCTTAATAATATCAATAAATGCTAAATAATTCAACTCCAATGCTTAATTATGAATTTTCTATCGTTCTTCCAAAAAAGTCAAATGTAACGATCCGATCGGTCATTTTGTGTTTTAGGACCCTATGCCCCTAAATGAGACTTCCCGTAGTTTCTTTTACTGATTTATGACTTTCGGGGACGGGTGGTTCGAGGTTTGAAGGAGTTTGGAGTAGTATAGGAACACTTAGTTCATTAAGGTTGCCTTAAAGGTCAAGTTTGACTTCAGTCAACATTTTGAGTAAACGACCCCGGAATCGAGTTTTGAAGATTCCAGTAGGTTCGTATGATGATTTTGGACTGGGGTGCGTGTTCGAAACGGGTTTTGGATGACCCAGGAGCGTTTCGGCGCTAAATGGTGAAATAAGAATGTCCTTAAGTTTAAATTGAGGTTTGGAACGTGTTTTTGTGTTATCGAAGGTCCGAACGGAATTCTGAGATCGGAAATAGTTTCGTTATGTCATGTATGACTTGCTCGCAAAATTTGGTGTCATTCCGAGAAGTATAGGTGTGGGTCGGCATGTTGAAAGCGAATTCAGAAACTTGAAGTTCTTAAGTTTGATCCAATAGGTTTTGAGGTGTGATATTTAGCACTGTTTCGGGCGTTTCGAAAGATCGAGCGAGTCTGTATTATGATTTAGGACTTGTTGGTGTATTTGGACGGGGTCTCGGGTGGGCCCAGATTCCATTCGGGCATCGAGCGAGGAAAAAACTAGCCTACAATGACTGCTGGTGCACCAGATCTGGTGCGACCGCACCTGTGGAGGTCCAGTCGCAAGTGCGAGACCGCTCCTGCGGTCCCAGTCTCTCAGGTGCGGCTCCTGAGGGAGCTGCCAATTTTTGCAGGCGCGGGCCCCTTTCCACAGAAGCGGAGCTGTAGGTTCGGACTTCCCACCGCATGTGCGAAACCAAGCCCCTTCCCTTTCTCCGCAGGTGCGAGATTTTTCTCACAGATGCGAGACCGCAGGTGCGGTCCTCGAGCCGCAGGTGCGAAAAGCCTGTAGGCAGTGCACTTCCTTTTAAACATCGGACTTATCCATTTTTTAGCACGTCTCTTCATTCTTGGGCGATTTTGAGAGCATGCAAGGAGGGTATTTGACCTAGCTACTATGAGGCAAGTAATTACTACTATGAATTTAGCTTATTACTTGAATTGTTAGGTAGATTAACACCACAATTAGTTGAAACCATGGGTTAGAGTAAAAACCTAGGTTTTTGATCAAAATGGGAAATTACCAAGAAATTCGTTGAGGAATCAAACAAAAACTATATAATATTGATCCTTAGGCCATGGGTGATAGTTTCCTTCAAGAATTTTCGAAATCCGAGCATGTGGGCACGAGGGAGTATTTTGGGATTTTGAAATTTGGGTTGAAATAATCATTTAAATAGGAAAATTTCATACTTTTGAGTATATGATTTATTTATGCAATATTTGACTAGTTTCGAGTCCTTCGGCAACGAATTTGGAGTTTCAGGCGCATTCTTGACCCGGGAAGTAGACTTGACGCGAGGTAAGTCTCCTTTCTAACCTTGTAAGAGGGAATTTTCCCCATAGGTGAATTAAAGGATTATGTGTCATTATTTTGGGGGGCTACATACATGCGAGGTGACGAGAGCCCGTGCGTAGTGACTATTATTGTTATGTCCGGGTAGTTAGGCCCACACCATGCCCTTTGAATTCCATTAAATTGAGTTATATGCTTTGTAACTTCATTGTATGCAACTTTGTTTTTATGAAAACCGAGAATTTGATGTTTTAAAGGAATTGTTATTTGAAAAGAATTGAAAGAAAGATGTTGTGTTTGCATGCGACCGCTTCACAATTTATATCCCACAAGCGGAGTAATTCTTTCCCCTAATCTCATGAGAGCGGGTCGTACGCCACGACGGGTATTGATAGAGGCATCTATGGTTCGCGTCGTTCGACCCTTCGGCAGTGCACAATTATTATTATTATGTTGGCCTAGGCCGGATGTCCTTATTCCACTATGCACATGCTATTTGCCTGATATTATTTATGAATGTTGAGCTGTGAATTATCCTAGAGGACCGAACTGAAAACTTTTAAATTGATGATTCATTACATATTCAGATTTTATTATGGTTCGATATTTATTTTCTTACTAGCCATGCTTACTTGTTGTCCTCTTTTAAATTATCACTTAAATACACTGTTTGGACCCTAGTAAGTGACATGTCGACCTCTCGTCACTACCTCTTCGAGATTAGGCGGGATACTTACTGGGTACATATTGTTTATCTACTCATGCTACGCTCTGTACTTACTTGTACAAATTCTGAGGCAGGTGCATCTGGGTTTTCCGGAGCTCGTTCCTGAGTTTTACTGGTCGAGGCTTCACGGTGAGCTGCTCTTCTTGGCGATTTCCAGCAGCACTCTGGAGCTATTCTTTTGTTATTTCTGTCTATACTTACTCAAACAGTAGGACAGACTTTCATTCTTATGATATTATTCTACTAGATCCCTGTAGATTTGTGACACTAGTTCCTGGCACACACGCGCTAGTAGACTTTATTTTGGGAAATAATCATAAATTATGACTTCATGATTATTTATTTGCATAAAATTTTCCTAAGTTATTCTACTTAATGTCTCAAACTAAGTTAAGCAAGTGTTGAAAAATACTTTGGGTAAACTACCTGAAATCACTAGTAGATAATGGTTGGCTTGCCTGACAGCATTGTTGGGCGCCAGCGTGACCTGAGTTAGGGTTTGGGTCGTGACAACATGGTATCAGAGCTCTAGGTTTACGTAGGTCTCACAATTTACGGGCAAAGCCAATAGAGTCTTGCGGATCGGTACGGAGACGTCTGTATTTATCTTCGGGAGGCTATAGGGTTTAGGAAATCTCTCTTTATTCACCTTTTATCGTGCAGTTGATGGTATACTAAAATTCTCACTCTTCTATTCTCTCGCAGATGGTGAGGATGCGAGCAGCTGAAGTTCCAGACACGGGAAGGGCCGCTACCCCCCATCATCCGAGGCCGTGGCAGAAGTCGGGGGAGGGAACCGACCCTAGGTAGGGGACGAGGGCGTCCCATGACTGTACCAGTTGCACCCCTAACGGATCCAGTAGAGGATCCCATCAGTGAGGAGCAAGGCGAGGTGCCCGCAGCAGATCCTACCCCTTTGGATTTTACGGTAGCACTAGGATTTCAGGAGGTCATGGCCCATATGATGCGGTTCATGGACACCATGACTCAGGCTGGTTTATTTCCAGCAGATCCAGCCACATCTCAGGCGGGAAGGGGAGCACAAACCCCTGCTGCACAGGCCGCCGGATATGCAGCAGCAGTATATCAGACCCCGGGTACACTGCCCGTAGGCAGGGTTCAGCCAATAGCAGTAGCAGCACCTGAGCCTAGACCAACTGCGGACGGCGATTCGTAGAAGTTATTAGACAGATGGACCAGATTGCACCCTCCTGTCTACGGAGGTAAGCGTCATGAGGATGCACATGACTTTATTGATAGGTGCAGGGACAGACTGCATAACATGAGGATACTGGAGTCTCATGGAGTTGACTTCACTACTTTTCAGCTAGAGGGCAGGGCCCGTAGATGGTGGCAGTCCTATATTCTTGGAAAAATGGCAGACTCCCATCCCGTCACTTGGGAGCAGTTCACTCAATTATTCCTGGACAGATATATTCCACCCTCTAAGAGGGAAGAGTTGTGGTATCAGTTTCAGCAGCTGGAGCAGGGTCAGATGTCAGTGAGCGACTACGAGGCTAGGTTTTCTGAGCTATCTCGTCACGCACTCATGATACTTCCTACTGATGTAGAGAGAGTGAGGAGATTTGTAGCTGGGTTACATCCAGGTATTAGGGCCAACATGGCCCGATAGGTGTAGATGGGGACTCCTTATCAGCTTGTGGTAGAGATTGCTCGGAGGATCAAGGTTTATCGGTCGAGGAGCAGAGAGCAGGGTCAGCAGGATAAGAGGGCTAGATTTTCTGGGGATCTTAGAGGTGTTCCAACTAGGGGCCGAGGTCAGTTTGGTAGGGGCCAGCCCAGTAGGGCCCCATATTCAGCACCACCACCACCTCCACAAGGTGTCGCAGCGAGGCCTTATTTTAGCGCCATACCGGAGAGTTTTTACCACCCGCCAGCTGTTCAGGGTTCCTCCAGCGAGTATTCTGGTCATTAGGGGTGTACTAGTCCTTATCTCAGTGCTATGCCAGAGAGTTCCTACCATCCTCCCTCTATTCAGGGTTCTTCTTCAAGGTAGCAAGCCATAGTGCCGGGAGATTGTTATGAGTGTGGGGATCCAAGTCACATGAAGAGGCATTGCCCCAGGCTTCGGGGTAAGGTAGTGTAGTAGGGTCACCAGCCTATGAGGTCAGCACTAGCGGTTCGGCCACCCAGAGGTAGGGAAGGCTGGTAGGGGTCGTCCAGAGGTGGAGGATAGGTAGGGAGAGCCCAGTCAGCTCCTGTTTATTCCAGTGAAGGTCAGTCATCCGGTGCTCCAGCCAGATTCTATGCTATTCCGGCCAGATCAGATGTAGTGGCCTCAGATGCCGTGATCACATGTATTATTTTAGTATGCGGTAGAGATGCATCGGTATTATTCGATCCAGGTTCCACTTATTCATATGTATCAACCTTATTTGTTCATTCCCTAGATATTCCTCGTGATTCCTTGGGTACTCCTATTTATGTGTCCATTTTTGTGGGTGTGGACCAGATTTATCGGTCCTGTTTGGTTACATTCTGTGGGTTCAAGACCAGAACAGACCTCCTGTTGCTTGATATGGTTGATTTTGAGGTTATCCTGGGCATGTATTGGTTGTCTCCCTATCATGCTATTCTAGATTAACATGCCAAGACTGTAGATTGTCATGCCAAGACTGTTACTCTAGCCATGCCCGAGTTGCCGAGATTGGAGTGGAGAGGTTCCGCAGTTAGTGCCGCTAGTCGGGTCATTTCTTTCCTGAAGGCTCGACATAAGGTCGAGAAGGGTTGTTTGGCTTATCTTGCGTATATGCGGGGCACCACCGTCGAGTCTCCAACGATTGATTCACTGCCATTAGTTCGAGAGTATGATGATGTATTCCCTTCAGACCTCCCAGGTATGCCACCGGATCGTGACATTGATTTCTGCATTGACTTAGCTCCGGGCACCCAGCCCATATATATTCCCCCTTATCGCATGGCTCCGAAAGAATTGAAGGAATAGAAAGAACAGGTCGAGGATTTATTGGCTAAAGGGTTTATCAGACCGAGCGTATCGACTTGGGGTGCTCAAGTTCTATTTGTGAAGAATGATGGGACTATGCGGATGGGTATTGACTACCGCCAGTTGAACAAGGTCATCATCAAGAACAAGTACCTGTTGTCGTGTATTGATGATTTGTTTAACCAGTTGCAGGGTGCTCGAGTGTTTTATATGATGGAATTGAGATCGGGGTACCATCAGTTGAAGATTCGGGACTCGGATGTTCCGAAGACTGCCTTTCGTACGAGATATGGTCACTATGAGTTCCTCGTGATGTCCTTTGGCTTGACTAATGCCCCATCAGCATTTATGAACTTGATGAACAGGGTGTTCAGGCCTTACATTGATTCTTTTGTCATCGTCTTCATTGATGACATTCTGATTTACTCACGTAGCCTGGGGGAGCACGAGCAGCATTTGAGGGTTGTGCTCCAGACTTTGCGATAATAGAAGTTGTATGCTAAGTTCTCCAAGTGCGAATTTTGGTTGGATTCTGTGGCATTCTTGAGGCATGTGGTATCCGGAGAAGGTATCAAGGTTGATCCTAAGAAGATTGAGGCAGTTCAGAGTTGGCTACGCCCTACTTCAGCTACAGAGATCAGGAGCTTCTTGGGTCTAGCAGGTTATTATCGCCGTTTTGTGGAGGGTTTTTCCTCCATTGAAACCCCTATGACTAGCTTGACCCAGAAGAATGCCCCATTTAGATGGTCCGACGAGTGTGAGGCGAGCTTTCATAAGCTCAAGACATCATTGACCTCAACAGCAGTTCTAGTGTTGCCTTCCGGTTCTGGGATGTGTACGATTTATTGCAATGCCTCACACATTGGTTTGGGTTTTGTGTTGATTTAGGAGGGGCGAGTTATTGCATATGCTTCGCGGCAGCTAAAGTTTCATGAGAAGAATTATCCTGTGCACGATCTGGAGTTGGCGGCGATTGTTCATGCTCTTAAGATTTGGAGGCATTATTGTATGGGGTGCCTTGTGAGGTTTATACAGATCACCGCAGTTTACAACACTTGTTCAAGTATATGGATCTCAATTTGAGGCAGCGCAAGTGGCTTGAGTTGCTGAAGGATTATGACATCGCCATTATTTATCATCCGGGCAAGGCGAACGTGGTAGCAGACCCCTTAAGCAGGAAGGCGGAGAGTATGGGTAGTTTGGCTTTCATTTCAGCAAAGGAGAGACCTCTATCTTTGCATATTCAGTCCTTGGCTAATCACCTGGTGAGGTTGGACCTTTCCGAGCCCATCCGGGTTCTTGCATGTGTGATGGCTCAGTCTTCATTACTGGGGGAGATCAAGACTCGGCAGTATGATGATCCGCACTTGGTGGCTCTCCGGGAGACAGTGGTTCAGGGTGGTGCCAAGGAGGTTTCTATTGGAGAGGATGGTGTTATGAGACTTCAGGGTCGCTTATGTGTCCCTAATGTCGATGGTCTGAGGGAGAGGATTCTAGAGGAGGCTCACATTTCACGGTATTCTATACAGCCTGGTGTTATGAAGATGTATCGTGACGTGAGGTAGCACTACTGGTGGAGACGGATGAAGAAAGACATAGTGGAGTATGTGGATAGATGTCTGAATTGCCAGCAGGTTAAATATGAGCACCAGAGGCCAAGAGGCCTACTTCAGTAGATGTCTATACCTGAATGGAAATGGGAGCGCATCACTATGTACTTCATAGTTGGGTTTCCACGGACTTTGCGGAAGGTTGATGCGGTTTGGGTCATTGTGGACAGGTTGACCAAGTCGGCACATTTCATTCAAGTAGCTACCACTTACACTTCTAAGAGGTTGGCCTAGATCTACATTCGGGAGATAGTTCGGTTGCACGGTGTGCCTCTGTCCATTATATCAGATCGAGGTCCTCAGTTCACCTCACACTTCTGGAGAGCCGTACAGAGTGAGTTAGGCACCGGGGTAGAGCTCAGCACAGCATTCCACCCCCAGACCGACGGGCAGTCGGAGCGGACAGTTCAGATATTGGAGGACATGCTCAGAGCATGTGTGATTGACTTTGGAGGGCAGTGGGACCATCTCTTGCCTTTGCTCGAGTTTGCTTATAATAATAGTTATCAGTCCAGCATTGAGATGGTTCCATTTGTGGCCTTGTATGGTCGACAATGTCGATCTCTTATTGGATGGTTTGAGCCTGGCGAGGCTAAGCTATATGGAACCGATCTGGTGAAGGATGCCTTGGAGAAGGTGAAGTTAATTCAGGAGAGACTTCGCACAACATAGTCCAGATAGAAGAGTTATGCGGATCAGAAGGCGCGTGATGTATCATTTATGGAGGCGAGAAGGTTCTGTTGAAATTCTCGCCGATGAAAGGTATTATGAGGTTTGGGAAGAAGGGAAAGTTGATCCCGAGGTTTATAGGCCCATTTGAGGTGTTGAGACGAGTTGGAGAGGTTGCTTATGAGCTTGCTTTACCTCCCAGTTTATAAAGGGTTCATCCGGTCTTTCAAGTGTCCATGGTCCAGAGGTATCACGCGGACTTCTCTCATGTGGTAGATTTCAGTACCATTCAGCTAGATGAGAGATTGGGTTACGAGGAGGAGCCAATTGCTATCATTGACAGGCAGGATCGCCAGTTGAGGTCCAAGAGGGTTTTCGCCGTAAAGGTCAAGTGAAGGGGCCAACCAGTCGAGGAGGCAACTTGGGAGTCCGAGGAGGATGTTCAAAGCAGATATCCACACTTATTTAGCACTCCAGGTATGATTCTAGACCCGTTCAAGGACGAACGTTTGTTTAAGAGGTGGAGAATGTAACTACCCGACAGGTCATTTTGTGTATTTGGATCCCGTGCCTCTAAATGAGACTTCCCGTAATTGCTTTTACTGATTTATGACTTACGTGGACGGGTGGTTCGAGGTTTGGAAAGTTTGGAGTAGTATAGGAACACAGTTCCTTAAGGTTGCCTTAAAGGCCAAGTTTGACTTCAGCCAACATTTTCAGTAAACGACCCCGGAATCGAGTTTAGAAGATTTCGGACTGGGGCATGTGTTCGAAACGGGTTTTGGATGACATCGGGAGCGTTTCAACGCCAAATGGTGATATAAGAATGTCCTTAAGTTCAAGTTGAGGTTTGGAACGTGTTTTTGTGTTATCGAGGTCCGAACAGAATTCCGAGACCGGGAATAGTTTCGTTATGTCATTTATGACTTTCTCGCAAAATTTGGTGTGATTTCGTTATGTCATTTATGACTTTCTCGCAAAATTTGGTGTGATTTATAGATTTAGCATTGTTTCGTGCGTTCCGAATGCTCGAGCGAGTCCGTATTATGATTTAGGACCTGTTGGTATATTTGGACGGGGTCTTGGGTGGGCTCAGATGCCATTCAGGCATCGAGCGAGGCAAAAACCAGCATAAAATGCTTGCTGGTGCACCAGGTCTAGTGCGACCGCACCTGCAGAGGTCCAGTCACAGGTGCGAGACCGCGCTTGCGATCCCAGTCTTGTAGGTGCGAGACCGCTCCTACGGTCCCAGTCTTACAGGTGCGACTCCTGAGGGAGTTTCCAATTTCTGCAGTGCGGGCCCCTTTCCGCAGAAGCGTAGCCGCAGGTGCGGACTTCCCACCGCAGGTGCGAAACCAGGCCCCCTTCCCCTTCTCCGCAGGTGCGAGATTTTTCTCGCAGATGCGAGACCGCAAGTGCGGTCCTCGACCACAGGTGTGAAAAGCCTGTAGGCAGTGCGCTTCCTTTTAAACACGGGACTTAGCCATTTTTAGCACTTTTCTTCGGTCTAGGGCAATTTTGAGAGCATGCAAGGAGGGTATTCGACCTAGCTACTGTAGGTAAGTAATTCCTACTATGAATTTAGCTTATTACTTGAATTGTTAGGTAGATTAACATCACAATTAGTTGAACCCATGGGTTAGAGTAAAAATCTAGGTTTTTGACAAAAATGGGAAATTACCAAGAAATTCGTTGAGGAATCAAACAAAAATTATATAATATTGATCCTTAGGCCATGGGTGATAGTTTCCTTCAAAAATTTTCGGAATCCGAGCATGTGGGCCTAGGGGCGTATTTCGGGATTTTGCAATTTGGGTTGAAATAATCTTTTAAATAGGGAAATTTCATACTTTTTAGTATAGATTGATTTATTTATGCAATATTTGACTAGTTTCGAGTCCTTGGGCAACAAATTTGGAGTTTCGGGCGCATTCTTGACCCGGAAAGTAGACTTGACGCAAGGTAAGTCTCCTTTCTAATCTTTTAAGAGGGAATTTCCCCAAGTTGAATTAAATGATTATGTGTCATTATTGTGGGTGACTACGTACGTGCGAGGTGACGAGAGCCCGTGCGTAGGGACTATTATTGTTATGTCCGGGTAGTTAGGCCCATTCCATGCCCTGTGAATTCCATTAAATTGAGTTATATGCTTTTTAACTTCATTGTATGCAACTTTGTTTTTATGAAAACCGAGAATTTGATGTTTTAAAGGAATTGTTATTTGAAAAGAATTGAAAGAAAGATGTTGTGTTTGCATGCGACCGCTTCACAATTTATATCCCGCAAGCGGAGTAATTCTTTCCCCTAATCTCATGAGAGCGGGTCGTACGCCACGACGGGTATTGATAGAGGCATCTATGGTTCGCTCCGTTCGACCCTTCGGCATTGCACACTTATTATTATTATTATGTTGGACATCGCCCAGGCCGGATGTCCTTATTCCACTATGTGCATGCTATTTGCCTGATATTGTTTATGATTGTTGAGCTGTGAATTATCCTGGAGGATCGAACTTAAAACTGGTAAATTGATGCTTCATAACATATTCAGATTTTATTACGGTTCGATATTTATTTCTTACTATCCATGCTTACTTGTTGTCCTCTTTTAAATTATCACTTAAATACACTGTTTGGACCCTAGTAAGTGTCAAGTCGACCTCTCGTCACTACTTCTTCGAGATTAGGCGGGATACTTACTGGGTACATATTGTTTATGTACTCATGCTACGCTCTGTACTTAATTGTACAGGTTCTGAGGCAGGTGCATCTGGGTTCCAGTCCGGAGCTCGTTCCTGAGTTTTACTGGTCGAGGCTTCACGGTGAGCTGCTCTTCTTGGCGATTTCCAGCAGCGCTCTGGAGCTATTCTTTTGTTATTTCTGTCTATACTTACTCATACAGTAGGACAGACTTTCATTATTTTGATATTATTCTACTAGATGCCTGTAGACTTGTGACACTAGTTCCTGGCACACACACGCTAGTAGACTTTATTTTGGGATGTAATCGTAAATTATGGCTTCATGATTATTTATTTTGCATAAAATTTGCCTATGTTTTCCGTTTCTACTTAATGTCTCAAACTAAGTTAAGCAAGTGTTGAAAAATATTGTTGGTAAACTACCTGAAATCACTAGTAGATAATGGTTGGCTTGCCTGGCGGCGGTGTTGGGCGCCATCGCGACATGAGTTAGGGTTTGGGTCGTGACATCAAAAATATCGACCCCGGGCCCGCTTGATCAAAACACGAGGTTCGGACCAAAACCCGATCACCCATTCACCCACGAGCCCGAATATGTAATTAGTTTCGGAATCAGACCCCAAAACGAGGTCTAAATTCCAATTGTTCAAAATGCCCTAACTCTACCCAAATCCCCAATTTTCTACCCTTAAAACCCTAGGATTCTTGATGATAATTGATGAAAAACATTAGAAAGTTGAAGGAAATTAGTTAGTGGACACTTACCTATGATTAGGGAAGAAAATCTCTTGAGAAAATCGCCCTAGGTCTTCTATTTTTGTGAAAAGTTGAAGAAACAACGCCTGAAGTTCTAATTTAAAAACATTCAGTGCCCGACCTTCGCACCTGCGGTGCTTGGGTCGCACCGGCGCTTACGCAGGTGCAGAAAAAAGGTCGCACCTGCGGAAATGGCCAAGGCTACTGAGGGCCGCACCTGTGGAGGATCCGCTCCTGCGAAAAGAGGGCAGGCTGGGCTGGACCGCACCTGCGGCTGAAGGTCCGCACCTGCGAACTTGCACCTACGGACCTAGGCTCGCAGGTGCGGGCGCACCAGAACTGGTGCACCAGCAGTGATTTCCTAAGTTCAAACACCCCGAAACCTACTCGAAACTCACCCGAGCCCTCGGGGCTCTAAACCAAACATGTACACAACCTTAAAAATATCCTACGAACTTACTCGTGCGATCAAATCGACAAAATAACATCTTAAACAACGAATTTAGCATAGAAATCAAAGAAAAATCTCAAAACTTTCAAAGTTTCAAATTTCACAACTATTGGTCCGAATCACGTCAAATGATCTCCATTTCTTACCAAATTTTACAGGCATCACTCAAATACTATATTAAACCTATATCGGGTTCCGGAACAAAAATACGGGCCCGATACCATCTATTTCAAATATAATCAAATATCCAAAGACTCTTATAATTTCAGTAAAATAATTTCATTCAAAAATTTATTTCTCGGGCTTGGGACCTCGGAATTCAATTCCAGGCACACGCCCAAGTCCCATATTTTCCTACGGACCCTCCGAGACCATCGAATCACAGGCCCGGGTCCGTTTACCCAAAATGTTGACCGAAGTCAACTTAAATTAAATTTTAAAGGCAAAATTAGCATTTCCATCAGTTTTTCACATCAAAGCTTCCAGGATATACGCCTAGGCTGCGCATGAAAAACGAGGTGAGATAAAAAGAGGTTTTCAAGGCTTCGGAACGTAGTTTTGACTTATAAAATGAGAGATGTCTTTTTGGCTCATCACAAAATAGATCTTAGACATATATATATATATATATATATATATATATATATATGTGTGTGTGTGTGTGTGTGTGTATTATATCTATATTTATATCTATATACTGATCCACTCATAGATTTTCTTCCATATTAGCTAGAAATATGGAGGTAAAAAATTAATTAAAAATTTATAATAGAAAAAGATAAAACATATATAAACACGTAAATTGAGATAACCTATGAATATTTATATTTTGCAAAATAAGATCTTACATAAAGTATACAAATTATTTATAATGTAAGAAAAAATTCAATAATTAGTAAAAAATATTTTAATAATAAGAATAATAAAATCATATTAATATTGATAAATTGGGAAAACAAATACTTTATACCGTAAATATTACAACAACATTTAGAAATAATGTGTTCAAACAATTAAGAAAATATTTTTGTATGATTAATATTTGAATTGAGTGCAGTTAGTTTAAGTTTGAAAGCATAACATAAGTTTTGAAAATGTGGTCCAATTTAGAAAATAGAATGATAAATATTATTTGAATTTGAGATGAGAAAGTTATTTAAATTTTACCTATATTATATTAGAATGAGTGTGGTAGAAATAGATATTAAATTCAATCAAGCTAATATAAATCCACATGGCAATGTATAATATTCGGAATTGAATAATATAATATTAAAAATAAATAATAAATAGAGATAAAATAGAAAGTTATATTTTTTATCTATATTATATATATCTATATTGCAACGACCTGCCGGTCGTTTTGAGCTCTATCGCATAGTTCAGCGGTTTGAAGTCATGAGCAGCTCCATTTAAGGTATTATGACTCGTGGGCATGGTCGGAATTGAATTACGGGAAGTTTGGAGTCAAATTAGAAAGAGAATTCTTATTTCAGAAGCCTTAAGTTGGAGAAATTGACTAAGATTAGAATTTTGAGTAAACGACCTCCGAATCAGGATTTGAAGGTTCCAGAAGGTTCATATGATGATTTCGGACTTGGGCATATGTCTGGATCGGGCTTTGGATAATCCGAGACTGTTTCGGCGTATATTGTGGAAGTCAGCATTTTGAAGAAATTTCCTAAGTTTGGCTTGAAGCGTTTTCAGTGTTATTAATGTCCGTATGGGATTTCAAGCCTGGAAATAGCTCCGTATGGTGATTCTGGAGTTGGGAGCGCGATCGGAACTGAATTCGGATGTCTGTAGCTTATTTTGAAGTCATTTGGCTAAAGATAGGAATTTGAAGGTCTTTGAGAAATCCGACCGGAGGTGGATATTTTGATATCGGGGTCGGAATGCGATTCTGGAAGTTGGAGCAGGTCTCTAATGTTGAATATGACGTGTGTACAAAATTTGGGGTCAATTGGACGTGATTTGATAGGTTTCGGCATCGGATGTGGAAGTTTGAAATTTCAAGTTCATAAAGTTTGAATTTTAGTGCGATTCGTGGCTTCGATATTGTTTGATGTGATTTGAGGCCTCGAGAAAGTTCGCATTATATTTTGGAACAGGTTGGTGTAATTGGACAGGGTCCCGGGGGCCTCGGGTGGATTCCGGGTGGTTAACGGATCAAGTTTGGAGTTTGAAGAAGTGCTGAGATTGCCGGTATCTGGTGCGACCGCACCTACAAGGCTTTGGTCGCAGGTGCGGAGCCGCAAGTACGGCTTTGGCACCGCAGGTGCGAGATTTTGCTATCTTGGCTGGGAGCACAGGTGCGATGTAATTTTCGCAATGAGGTGCAGGTGCGAGTTTTGGCTGGAGTTGAGGAAGCCGCAGGTACGGGAATTTGGGCGCACCTGCGGGAGCGCAGGTGCGAAGGTTGGATCACATGTGCGTATCAAGTGATGAAAATGACTGAAGCCAGTTATTCTTCGCGTTCGCAAGGCCTGGCCCGCGATCGCAGAAGTCAATGAAAAGGTGAACCGCGATCGCAGAGTTGTTTACACAATCGTGGAGAAGGAATATTATACCAGCCATGAAGTGTTCCACGCGACCGCAAATATTGCCACGCGATCGCAGAAGCTGGAGACTTGACTCTACGCGATCGCAAGTGTTGTCACGCGATCGCAAAGCTACAGAACCTGAGCCTACGCGATCGCGAAGCATAAAATTTGGGCAAGTGCTGGGCAGTTTTGTAAATTCACTCAATCTTCCCCAAACCATTTTTATACACGACTTGGCAGATCTTTTGGCATATCTTTGGCATTGTAAATATATTTTTGAGTAGAGAAGAAGAGAGAAAACATTTGTGGAAGCTAGGGTTTTCACACACACTTGGGTTTTGAAGATTTCAATCTTGTAGTTAAGGATTTCTTACCCATTTATGTTTGTTTCTTTATTTCCTTGATTTGTATTGAATATTTAAGTGTGTAGTATTTATTTCCAACACTAGTTCTTGTTTATGGAAATATTCATGTTTAAAGTGTGGATTAAATACCTTGTTGTGCTTATGTATTGAATGATTTTTCATCTTTTAAGAAGTGAGTTATTGTTTCTTTAATTATTCTTGTTCTTTAATGTTTCCAAAGGGATTAGCTAACCCTAGGACTCGCCCATTAACTCCAGATTAATTTTGGAAAAGATAATTTGGGGTTGGGAAAGATTAATTAACAAGAACTTGAGGCTTTAACCCTCATTTTATAGATTCTACCTAGGAATAGGATTGAACTACTTTTAGCCATACTCGGAAGTGCTTAATCTCTTAATTGGGTTAGGGATAATTCAATTAGGAAGTCTTGTTAGTCTTTGGGAAAAGCTAATTTAGAATTATTATATGTGGCTAATTAACATAAACTCTCTCATATTTGTAAAATCATGAAATACATTGGATCGTTACTTGAGTGTAATACCCGATGCATTCATTCTTTTTTCCATTGATCATTTTACTTGCTTTCTAGGTTAGTTTATATTTTCGCATTTAGTTATAAACATTCTCAAAACCAAAATCTATTTGTTTGGCATTGCGCGATAAGTGATAATTCTCTTACATCCTAATCGCCTCCATATTGTTCTCTGTGTGATTCGACCCCAACCTTGTTGGGTTATTATATTTGACAATCGACCGCTTACACTATATTAAGGTGTAATTTGAGCGTATCAAATTTTGGCGCCTTTGCCAGGGAATAATTGGCGTAATTTAGGTTGTTTGAGAAGTAAGCATAAGTGCTTTGATTCAAACTTGTGAATATTTGTGTAATTATTTTTCTTGTTTATTTTCTTAATTTTTCATTAAAAAAATGGCATCATATAAAAAAAATTGGTCGGATGGTATTTGTTCATACTTTGATGACCCTTGTCCTTATTGTGGAGGACCACGCTCGTGGCAAAATTATTTAAATTCTCCCACCGATGGATTGTGCGCACAATCTCAAACCCATGAGTAGAGTATTTGTGATAGGTGTGGTCTCCAAAATGGTCATTGGTATGATTGTGCATATTTGTCCTTCCCTTCCCCAAGCCCCCACTATGATGATTCTACTTTTTGTGATGGAAATTTTAGGGGTGAAGTAGTGGAGGGAAGTGAGCATGGTAGAAATGGAGAGTTCAAGCTCATGCTGGAGTGCCTACTTGAAGAAGGGAACCATGAGCAAAATGCCTTGGAAGAACTTTTGGAGACTAGTCTCCAAAATAATTTGGCACTTGAAAGGTTGCACTCACAAATGGATGCTATGATTGAAGCTTCAAGGGTTCAAAAAGCCTTGGAAGTGAGTGATAACCAAGAACCTTCCTTAGAGGTTGAAGTTGAAAATTCTTCCTTGGTACTTGAACACAACCAAGAAGAACTCTCAAATTCTCAAAATGAGAGGATGATGCTCATGTTGGAGGCCATTCTTGAAAATGAGAAAAAAGAATAACTTTGCACTTGAGGAATTGAGACATGATGTGACTAAAAATGATGAGCACATCCGCACTTTGGAAGATCAAATGCAAGCATTGATGGAGGCTCATTATGCCTATCAAGTTGAGAGTGTGGATGGAAGCCAAGAAGAGTCCAATTCTGCGGGTGAGAGTGAGCCTTACTTTGAGGAATCAAGCCTTGAACATCTGCCAACCGACTCCATGAGTGTTAGTGATGCCAACAAAAAGATGGAATTAGAGTCAACCCGGTTGATTGAAAATTTGGTTGAAATTGACTCTATTCCGGGGGAAAATGAGGATGTCAAAATCCGGAAAAATTTGCAAGTTGGAAGTTTGAAGGCAAATTCCAAGCATTTTTCAACATTGGAATTGTGTGGTAGAACGGAAGTTGGACTACGTGAATCAATGGAGTGTTGCGAGGAGGAAAAATTCATATCATACATCTTGCAATTTGAGGAAACAAGAAAACAAAATGACATCCCTCACATGAGAGCCAAGAAGTGCAAAATGAAGAATTTAAGGCTTGGCTCGGTCATCTATTTACCACCCCCACCGCCCATTGTCACAAGCTTGATTCCAATCTAGGCGCCCAATTCATATCATCCAAGTGGCGAGAAAAGTGGTAAAGTGACTTGCATCGTGCCACGACGTTAAATGCGGCACTTAATGGGAGGTAACCCATTGTTTTTCAAAAAATTTGGTCATTTTGAAAATTCTCTTTTTTAGAATAGCTAATTAAATTTTTTCTAACCAATCTGCCAAGTTTCAGAATTTTTGGAGTTGATTTGAGCAGGTAGGGGAGACCGGGTAGCCAAAAACGGTAAAAGAGTAAACAAATCTGGCTGGGAAAGGATACTCCCTCACTATGTGATGCCCATTGCTCAATTTTCAATTGCAAACGTGATTCTCAGGGCAAAAATGCGATCGTAAATTCACAGTTAAATCTCAGAAAAATATAATGCATCACGATTGCAGATTTCAGTACGCGATCGCGTAGAGTAGAAAATTTTCTTACTCTTCGCCTTCGCTGGAATACAATCGCGATCGCAGGCTTCGAGATAAAATACTCTCCGTGATCGCATCATTATGACCGCAATCGTAGTGAACAGGTAAAAGTTCTGGGTCAAAAACGCCTGAAGAAGTTGAAAACACTCATTTCTTGTTAAAACACAGAACTAAACAAAAATATGTTCCCCTGCTCCCCTAAGTTCCTGAAACACGCCCAAAAAAATCAATTTTGCTTCAAGGTTTAGTTGCATTCCTTCTTCGTTCCCCAGGTATGTGAATTCTTGACCCCATGCTTAGTTTAATTTCAATTGTTGTGGTAAATCAGAGATGGGCAGCCCTTTTTCCAAAATTCTAGGGCTTGAAATTTTATCTTCTCTGTGAAATCTTGTCTTTTTGAGTTTCTTTGCGTGCTTGCTTGCTGGTGAGGTTGGTTGAGTGTATAAGTGAACATGTGTGTAAATTTTAGGGTGAAAAGTATTAGGTTGGTGGTCTACAATTGCTGGGTAAAAAGAAACCCAACCTCTGTTTGTTGAAATGCCTAACTGGCTGGGTACTGGGCGAAAAAGACGACCCTCGCGATTGCGATGCCCAACTCCGCAATCGCGTAGGTCTAAGTCTGCTGGGTCTCCAAATTGCCCTTCGAGATCGCGTAACACCGTCTGCGATCGCGTAGAAGTAACAACTGGAAGGAGTCGGAATGCTCATCGCGATCGCGTGAACTGGGCTGCGATCGCGTGGCTTCAACGCTTTTGTTCATCGCGATCGCGACTCATTCTCTGCGATCGCGGTTCTTTACATCCCAGGCAGAAAATAGTGTGCTTGCAAAATGCTATTCCAAATGATTTTTAAACCGTTTCTTTGGCCTAATTACCCCTAATTGCATTGCTTTAAGTGCCCATATGATTGTTTGACACGATTACTCTTTTTGTAGGCACTTTGCACTCTAAAAATGGACTCAACACCAACTGAAAATGTTCAAATATCCGTTGCACAAGCTACCGCAGAGGAATACTTTGATGCCACCACCTTCTCTTCCCCTAGATGCTCTGAGCGATATGACAAGCAATTATCCATAGGCATGAGTAGGGAAAAATACATCCTCCTGACCGACCTGGAGAGCCGATGGCCCGAGTTCCGGGGGAGACTGGTAACTAGTGGATGGATTTGTTTTGCAGATGATCCTAGGTCAACCAACCATGAAGTCGTCCGCGAGTTTTACGCAAATGCTGTGTAGACGGACTTTGCTAATGAGTTGGTAGTTACATTCAGGGGCAAAGAATTCCGGTTTAGTCCTGAGGCAATCAATGCACACTACCATCTCCCTAACTCTGACAACCAGGTGTACAGATATCGAGCCTAAGAGTTGGGTACCCAGTGGTACATTGATCATTTGCATGGTGGACAGGTGCCCAACTGGATAAAGAATCACTCCAGGATCGAGTCTTCAGAATTAATTGCGGAGGCCAAGACTTGTCTCTCCATCATCTGTGCTTGCATCATCCCTACCAAAAATGAGAGTGAGGTGACAATTGAGAAGGCGAGAGTGATATGTGCTATCATGGAGGATATCCCGGTGAATGTAGGGCAGCTCATCGCCAATGAGATAGCAGAGGTGGTAGCAGAGCGGACCAAGAGCCTATTCTTTCCATCCCTGATCACCCAACTATGCTACGATGCAGGGGTGGTGCCAAAGCCCATAGAAAAAGAGAAGAATCCGGAGAAGCTCATCCACCCGTTGTTGAGAAAGGGATCTGGAAATGAGCAGAAGAAGCGGAGGATTGATTTAGCATCTCCTACCTTTGGCCAGTTCACGGACAGCATTGAGATATCTGATGATCCTAAAGCTTCCCCTGGGACCTCCACAGCTATCACACCACTGGATCAGGGGCCGCTTACTCTCAGGTACATTTCTAGACAGGTCTATGGAGTGGATACACAGGTCCGTCAGCTTGTCGCTGGTCTTCCTTCTGCACCACCCGAGGAGGGCACTTCTGCAGGTACAGCTAGCCAAGCAAGGCCCCCGACTGTCTCTGACCTTGCAAAGGAGCAGCAGGCCATCAAAATCAAGCTGGGAAAGATGGAAATGAGGCAGAGGGAGTACGAGAAGAAGAAGAGCAAGTTCCTCACGAAGATCATGAGCACGTTGAGGAAATTCTGTGGCCCGGACGAGGCTGAGGATGAGGATTTCGAGCTCGCACCTCCCAGTTCTTCCAGTGATGAGTGATACCACCCAGGGAGCACCCCCTTCATTTTCTTCTTATCTTGCATAGTTGCATTGGGGGCAATGCAATACTTTCAGTTCGGGGTGGCTCTTATATGATTGTGTGGAACATTGAAATTTTTGTTTTTGGTTAATTATGAAGTTGTGTAGATTGGTGGATATTTTTAGTTTATTAATGATATTTTGTTAAGTTAACATTTTCTCGTTCTTTTTGTAGTTTTCTTGTTTTGGTTTTTATTTTTTTTATGTATAGTAGCATTAATGAAATTCCTTGGTTTTTCTTTCTACCACGATTCTTTTCCAAGGAAATTATTTTGGTTGAAACGGGTGACTTTTTCCTATGATAGATGGCGGACAACTTTCTTAAGGGATTAGTCTTGTTTAGTTTTTTTAGAAAGTAAATAATTTTTTTTAAGTAGCCTAGTTGTGAATAAATTGGTTTTGGGGTGTAATCTTGTGCCCATAAGCCAACATGTGACTTGTTTTGTACCAATATGATTTAAACCTTGGCATATGATATTTTTTGAGATTTCGGAAAAAAAAAAAGAGATATATGAAACAATAAGAATGCTCCTTGTTGTGATTTTTAGACTCTAATTTTAGCTCTTTTATTCACTAAACAGCTTTTTAGGATATATGTGACTTCCTTGAGTTTCATTGGTTCCAATTGGATTTTGGATTTGTATTCCATTTGAGTCTTCATGTGCCATGTGTGGTGAGCTTTAGTTGTAAAATTCTTTTGCATCATTTGTAGTCTAGAACTTGCCCGGAATGTGCTTCAAGGCGAAATCTTAGAGTAACTTGGTTTGAAAAATGATATTAGGCCTTCCTTGAACCATTTTTTGTGCCTAAATTTCCTACCCATAAATATTTTCCCTAGTCACCCCTTTTGAAGCTTTTTAACTTTTTCTTTGGCAACCATGTTACATGCTTATTATTGATTTTCTTGTAAGAACCATACCTCCCTAAGTGATTTTAAGTATGAATATAGGTTAAAACCTAAGTTTGGGGGTGGAAGTTGAAAAGGCTGTGATATGGAGGCTTCTTAAAAAGTGAAAAGTGTTGTAAAAAAAATGGAAGAAAGTTTGAATAAATGGAAGACTAAAAAAAATAAAAGAAAAGAGAAGAAAGGGTGGAAAAAAAATTCTTGAAGGAAGTGAACTTTAATTTTTAAGAAAGTGTAGTGCTTAGGGAGGTTTGAATCATTTTTGTGCCACACCTTGACCAAAAGTCTAAACTACAAACCTTTAAGTCCTAGTTGATTTTGAACCAAGTATGTCTACATTAGTGGAGAAATACATAAAGGGCAAGCCTATGGTACTACTTGTGTGCATTTGAATATCTTTGTGAGAGAGAGTTGAGTCTTCTATTTGACATCCCTTCTATGTTTTGAATTACAAATTGTGAGTTTGGGATTATCTCTTAAAGTGTGAGGGCACATAAGACTCGAGTCGTGAATTTAATTCCATTTTCAATTGGGAGGAATGAGCGAGGGAAGAAAATAGTGATAGAGAGGCAAATTTTTAATCTTTAGTGGCATGACTTGGTTGTTACTTTGATTAATGTGGTCTTTTGAAAATGAAACAAAATGTGCAAAAAGTTAGTGAGCATATGCCTTGGATTAATTGTTGGTACCAACCAAAGTCAGTAGATTGAGCTTGAATTGACCCTTTTTTGACTTGAAATGATACTTGGTATGCCATGGAGCTTAAGTGATGACTTGCATAAATGTATTCTTAGTTTTGAATTGCTTGAGGACAAGCAATAGTTTAAGTTTGGGGGTTTGATGAGTTGGTAGTTTACCAACTTATCTCCTCTCAATATTTAAACTTTAGTATAATTTTGATAGAAAACTAGGGCATTTTCTAAGGATTATTGGTAATTTTCAGGTATCATGTGATTTGGAGAAGAAATGGAAGAAACCAAGTCAAAATGGGCCAAAAGTGATGAAAATGACTGAAGCTAGTTATTCTTCGCAATCGCAAGGTCTGGCCCGTGATCGCAGAAGTCAATGAGAAGGTCAACCGCGATCGCAGTGTTGTTTACATGATCGCGGAGAAGGAATATTACACCAGCCATGAAGTGTTCCACACGACCGCAACGATTGCCACGCGATCGTAGAAGCTGGAGACTTTACTCTACGCGATCGCAAGTGTTGTCATGTGATCGGAGAGCTACAGAACCTGAGCCTACGCGATCGCAAATTGAGTTCCGCGATCGCGAAGCATAAAATCTGGGCAAGTGCTGGGCAGTTTTGTAAATTCACCCAATCTTCCCCAAACCATTTTTATACACGACTTGGCAGATCTTTTGGCATATCTTTGGCATTGTAAATATATTTTTGAGTAGAAAAGAAGAGAGAAAACATTTGTGGAAGCTAGGGTTTGTACACACACTTGGGTTTTGAAGATTTCAATCTTGTGGTTAAGGATTTCTTACCCATTTATGTTTGTTTCTTCATTTCCTTGATTTGTATTGAATATTGAAGTGTGTAGTATTTATTTCATCTTTTATGAAGTGATTTATTGTATCTTTAATTATTCTTGTTCTTTAATGTTTCCAAAGGGACTAGCTAACCCTAGGACTCGCCCATTAACTTCGAATTAATTTTGGAAAAGATAATTTGGGGTTGGAAAATATTAATTAACAAGAACTTGAGGCTTTAACCCTCATTTTATAGATTGTACCTAGGAATAGGATTGAACTACTTGTAGCAATACCCGGAAGTGCTTAATCTCTTAATTGGGTTAGGGATAATTCAATTAGGAAGTCTTGTTAGTCTTTGAAAAAATCTAATTTAGAATTATTATCCATGGCTAATTAACATAAACTCTCTCATATTTGTAAAATTGTGAAATACATTGGATCGTTACTTGAGTGTAATACCCGATGCATTCATTCTTGTTGCCATTGATCATTTTACTTGCTTTCTAGGTTAGTTCATATTTTCGCATTTAGTTATAAACTTTCTCAAAACCAAAATCTATTTGTTTGGCATTGCGCGATAAATGATAATTCTCTTACATTCCTAATCGCCTCCATATTGTTCTCTGTGGGATTCGACCCCAACCTTGTTGGGTTATTATATTTGATAATCGGCCGCTTACACTATTTTAAGGTGTAATTTGAGCGTATCAATGCGGAAATGAGGCCTGGGCAGAATGTTTTAAAACGGGATTTTATTGGCCATTTCTTCATTATTTAATTTGGCATGGGCGATTGTGGGGAGCTTCAAGGAGGTAATTTCGTCAAGGGTCACAAGATAAGTTATTCCAACTCATCTCAAGTTAAATACAAGGTATATCCATGGATTTGAACATGAAAAATTGTGGAAAATCGGGAATTTTGAAGAAAACCTGAATATTTGGTAATTTGGATTTTTAGCCACGAATTGGGCATGAATATTTGGGTAAATTGTATATTTGAGCTATTAAGTCTATGGGTAGAGTTTATCTTCGAGAAATTTTGGATTCCGGGCACGTGGGCCCGAGAGCATTTTGGTCAATTCCTTGAGCGGAGTTGGGAATTGTTGCAAATATTAGAGTATATTTTCAGTGGTTTGTCGTTATTTGGATAGTTTTGGGGCGTTGTGAATCCGTTGGAGTCGTCGGAAGGGCTTCGAAGCCGGTTATGGAATTTCGGAGCGAGGTAAGTCTCCTTTCTTACCTTGTGAGGGGGAATTGTCCCCATAGGTGAACTAATTAAATATGTGCTACTATTTGTGGGGGTTACGTACGCACGATGTGATGAGGGTCCGTGCGTAGCTACTATTATGCTTATGTCCTGGTAGTCTAGGACCCACTAGTATACCTTACGTGTTGTACATGTGATCCTGACAATAATATTAGACTGATAATGCTATTGAATTTGTAATTTATTTCCTAAGAAGGCTAGACTGTACCTTTCTTAATCATTTAGAAAGAGAATTGACTCCTCCGAGGATAATTGTATTCCTGATAAGGTTATATTATTGAATATTGTTAAACTTGGCAAATAAATTTCTAGAAAAGATATAAATACTATTTTGTGACTTTTAAAAGAGAAATTTGTCATTTACTTGAGTATTTGTTTTCCCGATGTAGTCAGAGTGGACTGCTTGATTGTGCATGACTGTGTGTGACCGCTTCGCAATTTACATTCCGCGAGCGGAGTGTATTTCCCCCTCTCTCATGGGAGTGGGCTGTACGCCAAGGCGAGATTGAAAGATACATTATGGTTAATATTGTGTGTGCATGTGACCGCTTCGCAATTTACATTCCGCGAGCGGAGTGTTATTCTCCCCACTCTCATAGAAGCGGGTCGTACGCCATGGCGAGATTGAAAGATATATTATGGTCCGGGCCGTTCGACCCTCGGCAGTGCACATATATGATTATTATGATGGCTCAGGCCGGTTGTCCTTATCCCCTATGCGCATGCTAAATTGTTAATGATTTCTTGGATTTTGAAGTGACAAGATATTTGGGGGAGAATGAAGAAGTAATTTTTTATTTAAGATATTTGGGGGGAAAATGAAGAAGTAATTGTTTATTTAAGATATTTGGGGGAAAATGAAGTAGTAATTGTTTATTTACTTTGAGTATTTATTTGAATTACAGTTATCTTTAATGTTTACTGTTTTTATCATCCTCGTATGCCTATTACTGATATCATATCTTGTTAAATTATTTTGTTGGACCTTAGTGAGTGTCGAATCAACCTCTCGTCACTACCTCTCTGAGGTTAGGCGGGATACTTACCGAGTACACGTTGTTTTCGTACCCATGCTACACTTGTTGTGCATTTTGTTGCACAGGTACCTTCATAACAATATGGCTGACTTGGAGACTTAGACGAGATGCATCACCCGGAGACGACCCGCGGTCGGCAGAGTCTTCCTCTATGTATTGTATTTTCATTTTATTCCTTGTCTAATTTTTATTTTCGGACAAGCTTAATAGTATTTGTAAAATTCTTAGAAACTGCTCTTGTACTTGTGTCACCGGGTTCTGGGATGTGTTGGTATGTATTTTATAAAAATGGAATGTTAAACTGTCGTATTTACTTAGCGGATTTTATTCAGTTATTACGTAATAAGGTGAAAGGTAATGATTTCAAAAATGCTAAAACAGGAAATTTAACTTAACCATTTAATGATTGGCTTGCTTGACAGTGGTGTCCGGCGCCATCATGGCCTTGCGGATTTTGGGTCGTGACAACATGGTATCAGATCACTAGGTTCCCTTAGGTTTCACGAGTCATGAGCAAAGCTAATATAGTCTTGTGGATCGGTACGGAGACGTCTGTACTTATCTTCGAGAGGCTACAGTGCTGTTAGGAGTACTTCCCTTCTTGATTCCTCATCGTGCGATTTGATTCCTTTAAGGCTTATGCCTATGTTTCTTCCTACTCAATCTTATGCGTCGCGAAGTGCTTGCTATGAATCATGGATTTGAGGGATTTAAATGGTGCTACGAATATGGTGCGTGATGTTTTCCGTACATAGTTGATTGGGTTGTTGTTGTCACCCTGCAGAAGGATATTATGTTGTTCCAGCCCAGTAGTTGTGTTCCTGAGAGCTTAGAGGCTATGCTCAGGTTGTTAAGGTGCTTACGGTTGGTTATCGTGCGGTGTTGATATGACGGTAAAATGCTTTCCCATATGTCGGGGTATTGGATGACTTGAAGGGAGGTCTTCTCAGAGTGTGATTTTAAGATTTTGGTATTTTAGTTTCGCGGAGGAAGGGAAGTTGGGCTACGGATGTTCAAGTCTGGGGAATAAAAGTAATGAAGCTTGGTGTTATCGAGCAAGGTGGAGTATTAACATGTGTTGTGGTATCGTCGTCATTGATCAAATGGAATGTGTTAAGTCTTTTGGTGCTATGGTTTCTTCGGTTTCATTGGGTCAGAGTGTTGTGAAGATCGTGGTGCGTGGTGGTTCAGGACTGAATAGTTATTTCTAATGAAGGCAGCTCGAGAAAGATGATCCTCGGAGAGTTTGAAATCGTGGTGATCTACTGGTGTAAGAGCTGCAGAGAATGATATTGAATTGGATAGCATGCGACGAAGGAAGACATGTGAAAAGTGTCAAGCGACGACTAAATTTCTAAAAGTCTAGGCGTAAGGAAAGGAGGTCAGGTAGTGCATAAAGGAATGAGTTTAACCAAAGTGGGAGGGCGGCAGCATAGTGGTGAATTAGAGGATATTGTAGCGCATTTAGTAGATGTCCATGAAGAGTGGACTGACTGGTAAGGTGGGTGAATGAGAGCAGGCCTAGGATGGGGTATTGATGTTGCAGAGCGTGTGCATTTCAGCGTCGTTGGAAGGTGTCAGTTGGTGATTTCCACAGGTGATTTATCTCCTGTGAGTTGGTTAGCGGTTGTGTGGTTGGCAAGATTTTGCGGGGAATCCTAGTGGCTATTCGGTAGGAGGCAGAATGTGTGAATGGTGCTAGAGAATTTGAATGTTTGGGGAATGCTAACAGGAGAATCCAGAAGAATTGGACGGATTGGTTGAGCAATATCATGTCAACAAAGGAGAAAGGATCTCAGCAGGGTCTAGAGTGGTGCAAGAGTATCTTTGGGCTAAGTGGGGGAGTCCCACCACCTGCAGTTGGGTTGTAGGATTGTGTTCTCATGGGGTTGCGGATTGTCAGCGTATTGGCAAGTTATTAAAGCTAAGGGAAAGGAGTAAAAGGGTGATCGTGCATGGGATTTGTTCAATGTGTGCAAAAGTTGGCCCTGTTGGACCAGGGTTAGGCTTTGAAAGATTCAGAATTTATGCTTAAGCCATAAGCGAGTAGTAAGGATAGTGACTCAGTCACGTGCTTCATTGGAAAGGGTGTTCATGTGCTAAAAGAGCCTTGAATTTGATTGTATTCGGGGCCAGTCAGAGTGGGTGACTCTCAGCAGCGGTCCTAGTGAATTCGAAGGTTAAGAACGTGGTGTTTAAGGGTTTCAGAGAGTAGTATAATTAAGAGTCGAGCTTTTGCAGTATAATTTCTAAGAAAAGGGAAGATGGTTGAAGTGTTCTATGATATGTTTTAGCGGGCAGGATAATATTGGGAGAGTGAGAGAAGTAAACTCTGGGGTGCAGGAAGGTTATCAGAGGGGTATGAAACGGGTTGCGGGATTTAGGCAGCATGGTCTCGTGAATCAAGGTCACTCGGGATGAGTGAGGTTTGAGTTTGAGATGAGTTGAAGGAAGTTACTATTATTTCTGAGGCAATTGAGGATGATTAAAAGAAGATACAGTGGTTAGCCATGGTTGAAACGACAATGATCAGTTCCTTCGATGTGATGGACTTATGTGTATAGTTTGTGGATGTTTGTGGGGCTTGTCGGCAGTCATAATAAAATTCATTTGGAAGCATTCAAGTGCTATGGCCTGAAGGTGTATGCGGGTCCCGGAAGGTTTATGGTGGTATAGACCACTACCTAAGGGTTTGCATGTTGGGTGATTGTGAGAATTCACTTGAGTGTTGTTACTGTTCTCTTGAATTGAGGTAAGTAAGAGGCTTCTATATGATGAGGTGTTTCTCCTATTAGTGGTTCAGGAGTTATGATGGGATTTCTGTGCAATCTCATATTGGCATGTTAGGTGCAGTAAACAGTGTGTAACTGGGAGTGAGAATCGAGATTGCGGTTCGGTGTAAACAAGGATGTCAGGAAGTTGGATGAGCAAGAGAAAGTGATTTGGAAGTTCAAAGTAAGCTAGTGCTATCTTCAGTGTCACCTGATATCAATATTCGGTGAAAGAGGCTTTGCACCCTGGTCATGGGTTCTTGATGTGTTTTGCGGAATTAGTGTGGTCGGTGCTAGGGATGTGCAGACTTGTTACCTCATGGAAGGACGTGGGAGCGTGACCACGGGAAGATGGTATAAGTGTGGCAGGTAGTCACCTGATTGATTGAAGATTTAGACCAAGTATAAGGAAGTGCAATATTTCTTGTTTGAGAATTTATGCTTGGAGGATGTTCGGTTCATTCGATTTTGGATTGTGGGATGTTTGTCTCGGCCATGGTGGTCGCTCTTGCGTATTATGAGAGGAAGTGGGTTAATATAGACCCAGGTAAGGCTATCAGCCTAGTCCATTGCGAGCAAAATCGGCTTGAAGTGTATGAATGGATTTAACCAGGATTATGGGCTTCATGTGAGGTAGATGTGTTCCTCTCAGTATAGCGCTCCTCAAGGAGGGGTTGTGGAATATCGGATGTTGTTCCGTCTTTGTTCATTTCATGTAAGGTTGTTATTGTGCTGTGTGAGTTGTGAAACGGCTTGAGAAATTCCTTTGTGTTAAGATTCAGTGTAGTGATGATGTTATGTGAGTAGGAGGGCTCTTGAGATTTTAGCGTATATATATATATATATCGCACCTCAGTTGTGCTTAATTTTTGTAGCATATGGCTCTATCAGTCTCCCCGGGATGGTATTATGCACTTAGCGTGCTTATGACCGGTTTCATTAATTTGTAATGGTGAGCAATTCAGCTCCGTGTATATCTCCTTATGTGAATTTTATGATGGGATCAGGTGTCATGCCACCACGGGTATGTTACTTGGATCGGGTTTCACGCCGCAACAGTGTGATGATGAGTAAGGTTCCTATATTTATTTTTCTGCGTTTTACTTTCTATTTTCTAAGAAGAGTTCATAATAAGTTGCCTGAGTTGAGTAGTCTTTTCCTGATTCATTTCTTTGTGTATCATGTTCGAGTTATGGCCTATTGGCGCGTGATGCGAGACTAAATTGCATAGTTTAACATGTGATATACCTTACATTTTATGCGCATTAATGATAAAAATACATTTGTTATGTGCTTAATGGAGTTTATTTCATGTGTAGGTGAAGTGGAGATGGAAACGGAGCTAAAGGGATGCAAATACGTCGAAAAATACGCGAAAGGAGACACCCGGGCGATAGCCGGGCGACAGAGCCAAACAGCCTGCCCTACCTGGCGTTAGCCAGGCGTTAGGGCTGAAACGCCAGCCCTACCCTGGCGTTAGCCAGGCGTTAGGGCTGAAACGCCAGCCCTAGCCTGGCGTTAGCCAGGCCTTTGGGTCCAAACGCCAGGGTCCCCAGTTCGGCGAAAAACCGAGTTTTGACGGGTTTAAGTGTTTCCCAATTGAAATAGAAGTCTCCTACACGTTTAGGGTTTGTCCTAAACTTATAAATAGACTCCTAAAACACAACTACAAGGGGGGGATTCGAGATTAGAGTGGATACGGACGGCAAAACATCAATTTGTACATATTTTCTTCATTACTTTGTAGTTCTATTATGCAAGTTGTTTTAGATTTTATTCTTATGAATTTGTTTAGCTAACTTCTTTAACCTAGGGTTTTGGTAGAACCCGTTGGGGAATAAACTTATTGTGATATTAATATAGCTTTGATTGGTTGATTAAACTCTATTTGTTCAACTACGTTCTTGTTGTAGTTGATTGAAGGGCCCTCAATTAGCTGTGCCTATTTATTATGTATCTACTTGAGAGAGAGTGCATATTTAGGTAATTGTTTGAACAACACCACTCCCAGAGTATAGACGAAAGTCATAACCGAGGGTTTAGAGGTTGGATTAGAGATAACGATACTTCGGGTGCAATCTAAGTGAACTGTAATGCAATCTAGCTAGCGTAACTTGAGAGAGTGCGTCTAGTAAATTATCATAATTACTTGAGAGAGATTTATGGTAGATAGAGTGTTCATGATTGATAGAGACGATTAATCAAGCTATACGAAGTATCCGAGAAGTAAGTTCACCAGCGGGGGAAACCATAACCTTAGATTTTTATTACAATTGTTTATACCTTAGCATAGTTAATCTTTAGTGTTAATCTTTAGTATTAGTAATTTAAATAACATCAGGTGACAGCTGAGTAGTATTTTAACAGCTTGCTTGATACGTCAATTCCCTGTGGGATCGACTCTGGGCATAATACCCCAGGATTATATTTGCAACGCCCGTTTAGTCTTCTACAAGACATAATTGAGCGTGATCAGCGCGTTGTGGGGTCATGTGAGACTATTGGTCATGTTTGGGTTGATTTGTTGTCTGAGCAGTTCATACTGGGTGAGACGATATTTTTGGATCAGGGATCTAGTGCGATAAGATTATGTGAAATACATTGAAGGACAATTATCCTTATTGGGTTGTAATGAGATGGTGGTCTTAGTCAAGAGGAAGGATTCAATGTTTGGTTAACTCTGCAGTTGGTTAGAATTTCTTTCATCTCCTCCGTTGTGGTGGTATCGCCAGCATTATAGCAGGATGTATATATATATATATATATATATATATATATCATAAGGTGCATTGGAAGCATCAGATTCGTGAATTTTGGCTATTAAGGTTTAGGGAGTGTCATTGTGGTCAGATGATGAATTATGCGGTGAATGGTGCTAATTCAGCAAAGGTATGCAGTCATGTTCTGGTATATCGTGTGGTAGTTGATACGGTGTTTATATATTGGAACTAGGCCTGGCAGAGAAATTTTAGGTGTTGGAACTGGATTTTGAGCTTATTATATGGATAAAAGAAGAAATCTTAATATTTGATCAAGCTAATGTACTCAACTGGGTTGTGGTAGCACGGGCAGGTGCTCGAGGTGTTAAACAGTGATTTCAGATAACTCCAGAGCAGTTCTTGGCACGTTCGAGGACGAACGTCTATTTAAGTGGGGGAGAATGTAACGACCCGACCGGTCCTTTTGAGCTCTAGCGCATCGTTCAGCGGTTTGAAGTCATGAGCAGCTCCATTTCAGGTATTATGACTCGTGGGCATGGTCGGAGTTTAATTTCGGGAAGTCCGGAGTCAAATTGGAAAGAAAATTCTCATTTCAGAAGCCTTAAGTTGGTGAAATTGACTAAGATTTGAATTTTGAGTAAACGACCTCTGAATCAGGATTTGAAGGTTTCAGCAGGTTTGTATGATGATTTCAGACTTGGGCGTATGTGCGGATCGGGCTTTGGATAACCCGGGAGTGTTTCAGCGTATATTATGGAAGTCAGTATTTTGAAGAAATTTCCTAAGTTTGGCTTGAAGTGCATTTCACTGTTACTGATGTCCGTTTGGGATTCCGAGCCTGGGAATAGCTCTGTATGGTGATTTTGGAGTTGGGAGCGCGATCGGAAGTGAATGCGGATGTCCATAGGTTATTTTGAAGTCATTTGGCTAAAGATAGGAATTTGAAGGTTTTTGAGAAATCCAACCGGAGGTGGAGATTTTGATATCAGGGTCGGAATGTGATTCTGGAAGTTGTAGTAGGTCTGTAATGTTTAATATGACTTGTGTTCAAAATTTGGGGTCAATCGGACGTGATTTGATAGGTTTCGGCATCGGAGGTGGAAGTTTGAAATTTCAAGTTCATAAAGTTTGAATTTTAGTGTGATTCGTGGTTTCGATGTTGTTTGATGTGATTTGAGGCCTCGAGCAAGTCCGCATTATATTTTGGAACAGGTTGGTGTAATTGGATGGGGTACCGGGGACCTCGGGTGGATTCCGAGTGGTTAACGGATCAAGTTTGGAGTTTGAAGAAGTGCTGAGATTGATGTTCTGGTGCGACCGCACCTGCGAGGCTTTGGTCGCAGGTGCGGCTTTGGCGCCGCAGGTGCGAGATTTTGCTGGCTTGCCTGGGAGCGCAAGTGCGATGTAATTTCCGCACCTGCGAAGACGCAGGTGAGAGTTTAGGCTGGAGCTGAGGAAGCCGCAGATGCGGGATTTTGGGCGCACCTGCATGAGACCGCAGGTGCGAGGTTGGATCGCAGGTGCGGAAATGATGCCTGGGTAGAATGTTTTAAAACGGGATTTTTGGCCATTTCTTCATTATTTCATTTGGTATGGGCGATTTTGGGGAGCTTCAAGGAGGTATTTTCATCAAGGGTCAAAAGGTAAGTTATTCCAACTCATCTGAAGTTAAATACAAGGTATATGCATGAATTTGAACATGAAAAATTGTGGAAAATTGGGAAGTTTGAAGAAAACCTTGAAATTTAATTTGGATTTTTAGCCACGAATTGGGCATGAATATTTGAGTAAATTGTATATTTGAGCTAGTAAGTCTATGGGTAGAGTTTATCTTCGAGAAATTTCGGATTCCGGGCACGTAGGCCCGAGAGCATTTTGGTCAATTCCTTGAGCGGGGTTAGGAATTTATATAATTTGAATTGTTGCAAATATTAGAGTATATTTTCATTGGTTTGTCGTTATTTGGATAGTTTTGGGGCGTTGTGCGTCCATTGGAGTCGTCGGAAGGGCTTGGAAGTCGGTTATGGAATTCCGGAGCGAGGTAAGTCTCCTTTCTAACCTTGTGAGGGGGAATTGTCCTCATAGATGAACTAACTAAATATGTGCTACTATTTGTGGGGGCTACGTACGCACGAAGTGACGAGGGTCCATGCGTAGCTACTATTATGCTTATGTCGGGGTAGTCTAAGACCCACTAGCATGCCTTACATGTTGTACATGTGATCCTGCCAATAATATTAGACTGATAATGCTATTGAATTTGTAATTTATTTCCTAAGAAGGCTAGAGTGTACCTTTCTTAATCATTTAGAAAGAGAATTGACTCCTCCATGGATAATTGTATTCCTGATAAGGTTATATTATTGAATATTGTTAAACTTGGCAAATGAATTTCGAGAAAAGATTTAAATACTATTTTTGTGACTTTTAAAAGAGAAATTTGTCATTTACTTGAGTATTTATTTTCCCGATGTAGTCGGGGTGGACTGTTTGATTGTGCATGACTGCTTCGCAATTTACATTCCACGAGCGGAGTGTTATTTCCTCCACTCTCATGGGAGTGGGTCGTACGCCACGACGAGATTGAAAGATACATTATGGTTAATATTGTGTGTGCATATGACAGCTTCGCAATTTACATTCCGCGAGCGGAGTGTTATTCCCCCAACTCTCATGGGAGCGGCCCGTGCGCCACGGCGAGATTGAAAGATTTATTATAGTTCGGGTCGTTCGACCCTCAACAGTGCACAGATATGATTATTATGATGGTTCAAGCCGGTTGTCCTTATCCCGTATGCGCATGCCAAATTGTTAATGATTTCATGGATTTTGAAGTGACAAGATATTTGGGGAGAATGAAGAAGTAATTGTTTATTTAAGATATTTGGGGGGAAATGAAGAAGTAATTGTTTATTTAAGATATTTGGGGGAAAATGAAGTAGTAATTATTTATTTACTTTCAGTATTTATTTGAATTACAGTTATCTTTAATGTTTACTATTTTTATCATCCTCGTATGCCTATTACTGATATCATATCTTGTTAAATTATTTTGTTGGACCTTAGTAAGTGTCAAGTCGACCTCTCGTCACTACCTCTCTGAGGTTAGGCGGGATACTTACTGAGTACATGTTGTTTTCGTACTCATGCTACACTTGTTGTGCATTTTGTTGCACATGTACCTTCATAGCAATATGGCTGACTTGGAGACTTAGACAAGCTGCATCACCCGGAGACGACCCGTAGTCGGCAGAATCTTCCTCTATGTATTGTATTTTCATTTTATTCCTTGTCCAGTTTGTATTTTCGGACAAGCTTAGTAGTATTTATAAAATTCTTAGAAACTGTTCATGTACTTGTGTAACCGGGTTCTGGGATGTGTTGTGATGTATTTTATAAAAATGGAATGTTAAACTGTCGTATTTACTTAGCGGATTTTATTCAGTTATTACGTAATAAAATGAAAGGTAATGATTTCAAAAATGCTAAAACAGGAAATTTAACTTAACCATTTAATGATTGGCTTGCCTGACAGTGGTGTCCGGCGCCATCACGGCCTTGCAGATTTTGGGTCGTGACATATATTATATCAAAAAGAGAGTAGTGAAGCATGTGATTAAACCAATTGGCAAGCTAAAAAGAAGCCCCTTGGCAATTTTAAGACAATATTAAAAATTTAAATTATAAATAGAAACATAATTCATGGAATTAGCTTAATGAATCTTATACTTAATCTAAATAGATCTTAGACAAATATAATCGATATATCTACATTTTAATTTATATTTATATTTATATTTATATCTATATTGATCCACCCATAGATTTTTTTCTATATTAATTAGAAATATGGAGGTAAAAAATTAATTAAAATTTTTAATAGAAAAAAATAAAAAAATATAAAAAGACGTAACATGAGATAACCTATGACTATTTATACTTTGGAGTAAGTTAAAATATAAATTAAAATTAAAATTTACTTAAGATATTAAAGATTTATTGAGTTCCAAAATTAAATAAATTCAAGCAAAAAAATAAAATCTTACATAAAGTATACAAATTATTTATAAGGTAAGAAAAGAAATTAAATAATCAATAAAAAATATTTACTAACAACAATAATAAAGTTATATAATATTGATTAATCGGGAAATGGAATATTTTATACGTACGTATTACTACAACATTCAGATATAATGTGTTCAAACAACTAAGAAAATATTTTTGCGTGATTAATATTTGAAGAGTGTTGTTAGTTTAAGTTTGAAAGCATAACATAATTTTTTGAAAATGCAGTCAAATTTAGAAAAGAGAATAATAAAAATTATTTGAACTTGATAAAGTTTTTTAATGTTTATTTATATTATATTAGAATGAGTGTGGTAGAAACATATATTAAATCCAAACAAGCTAATAGAAATCCACATGACAATGTAATAATATTAGGTATTGAATAATATAATATAAAAAATAAAGAAAAAATAAAATTCAGAATTTTTATCATAGTGAAAATGGGTAAAACTTATTTAAATTTGAGATGAGAAAGTTTTTTATATTATGATAAGAAAAGTGCTAATATGGATAAGTCCACGTAACTCAAGTATAATAGATAAAATCAAAAACTAAAAATATTGAATAATAGAATAAATTAGAGATAATGTGAGTATATTTATAAGTCATAAGTTTAGAAAATAAATAAATTAAATATGCAATACCTAAAATATCATTAAAATTTAGAAAATTTAAAATTTTTGAGCAATATTTTTAACAAAATAAATAGTTATTTTATGATTCGAAAATTATATATTTATCTATATTAAGGAATAGTAGTTTATAATGATATTAAAAAAAGTTACAAGTTAATGAAAAGCCACATAAAACGTAATAAGAATATATATTAGATTAAATAATTATCAAACTTATGTTAAAATTATTAAAATTAACATTGGAAATGAAAGAGAAAGACTATTTGAATTTGAAATTAGAAAGTTGTTAAAACTATGATTAGAATGCTCAAACTATGGATAGTATCACGAAATTGAAGCCTTATTTATGAAAAAAATTAAAATATAAAATAAATATCTAATATAGGTAATTATACTAATGAAAATTAAAAATTAAATTTGTATATTAAAACTAAAAACAAAGAAAATTTACGTAAGAAATAAAATGACTGTGAAAATATTACTACAACATTTAGATACAATGTGTTCAAACGATTAAGACAATATTTTTCTATGATTAATATCTGAATTGAGTGCAGTTAGTTTAAGTTTGAAAGCATAGCATAAGTTTTTGAAAATGCGATCCAATTTAGAAAATAGAATGATAAGAACTATTTGAATTTGAGATGAGATTTTTTTATTTAATAATGTCACGACCCAAATTCCCAACCTTAGGGATCGTGAAGGCGCCTAACACCACACTTTCTAGGCAAGCCAATGTTAGAACTTATTTAATTAATTTCGATAAAAGTCTATTTAATTATAACAAAACAATTCAAATATAAACTAAATTTATTAATTTCAATGCATATTCACGAATAAAATCATAAATGAATAATTAAGCCGAGCCTCTAACTAAATAAATAACCATAAGACTACCCCAGGGTCTAGTGTCACAATTCACGAACTACTAAAGAATACTACAAATAATGGGCTGAAAAAAATAATATAATGTTTCAAATATCACAAAACAGTGTCTATAAAACTAGGAGAAGACTCCAGGAATTTGCGGATGCCAGACTCGTGTCTCCGAATGATGTTGTCTGTTACTAAAAATCTCTAATGTTGGCCGGTACCTGGATCTGTACAAAAGAGTGCAGAGTATAGTATCAGTACAACCGACCCCATGTACTGAGTAAGTTTTGAGACTAACCTCGACGAAGTAGTGACGAGGCTAAGGCAAGCAATTATAACTTAACCTGCAACATTATATATAATAAAGCTATAAAACAATTCTATAGAAACAAGAAAGATAAACTGCAACAATAAATAAAAGAACTCAGTCGCCTATGCCAGGCCTCAGCTGTAACCAAGATCTCACACGAATTTCTAAATTTCCAAACTTCACATTAAAATAACTGTATGTGTAGAATATGAGAAACAGTAGAGTAAAACGGTAAATTTTCCAAATCTTTGTGTTTAAAATCGGTAAAACATAAATATCCTAACTTATCACTTTCTTGTTGCGGCGTGCAACCCGATCCCACCTGTCCACCCTTATCACTATCATTTATCTCACATGTCCACCCTTGTCACTATCATTTATCTCACATGTCCACCCTTATCACTATCATTTATTTTGCCTGCCCACCCTTATTACTATCAATTTATTTATTTATCAAGAACTTTCACAATTCAGGCCAAGCCTTTCACAACACTTTTATCTCAACAATTGTAAACAGAAAATTGTACTCCTCATAGACTCATCAGCGTTATCACAAAAATGGAACCAGCAAGAATACTTATATATCTCGTAAAACAATGTCAACCCGCTCAATCTTGATGTACCACAATATATCCAAGGAAAACACTATTACTTTTTCAAAAATAATCTCAACCAGACTTAACAATAAATTAACAAGCCAAGTAATCATAGAAACAACAATGGACATGAAAAAATTAAAAATATGAAGCAATTAGATTGGAAACAGGGAGGGGATCATGTAAACAGACAATTTGGAAGTGCACAAATACTCGTCACCTCACCTATACATCACTCACATGAAATTTCACATAATAATTTAGTTGTGGATTTCTATTCCCTCAAGTTAATATTAAACCAAGCACTTACCTCAATTTCGCAGGTCACTCATTGTTCAATTATAGCTTTTTCCTCTTGAATTGTAACGACCAGGTAGGTCGTTTTGAGAGTTAGCGCTCCGATCCCCTAATAACTGCTTTCCCCATGTTTATTTCTTCTTTTGGGACTTGTTGGAACATTGAGTGGTGAAATTCAGAGAGTTTTTGGACACATAGTCCTTATATGTGAGTTTAAGCTTTAGAAATCGGACCGTAGTTGAAACTGTGGGAAGACGGGGACGAAATGGGATTCCGTCGACTCCGTTAGCTCCGTTGGGTGATTTCAGAGTTAGGAGCTTGTCCGGAATGTGCTTTCGAGGTCTGTAGTAGATTTAGGCTTGAATTGGCGAAAGTTAGAATTTCGACGATTTCGGCCGATAGGTGGAATTTTGATATTGGGCTCGGAATGGAATTCCAAGAGTGGATGTAGGTACGTCGTATCATGTGACCTGTGTGTAACATTTGAGGTCATTCGGACTAGTTTTGAGGTGTTTCGGCAATGGTTGTAGAGTTTGGAAATTTCATATTTCGCGTATTAGCCTCGAACTTATTAGCTATTTTTATTCCTTAAAGTGATATTTACATTATGCAATCGAATTGAATAGATTTGGGCCATTCGGAGTCGGATACTCATGGCAAGAGCGTGGTTTTGAGTTGAGTAGCGCAGTCGAGGTAAGTGGCTTGCCTAACTCTGTGTTGGGGACTTCCCCTAGGCTATTTTAATATTGTTCTATGTTATTTGGGCGCCGTGTGCATGAGGTGAAGAGTACGTACACGGGCCATTGTTTCTAAAACTCCATTTTTTCCTCCATGACTTAAATCATTTCACTCCTATTTCAATGATTCATGTATCGACTATGTAGTTTAGATTAGGAAATAGCATGCCTGCCTGTTTTACTTGAATTTTCCCTAGTTATTACTACATGTACCATATTTAGGTAGTTTTATCCATATTTTTGCATGAGATTTTTCCTGAACTATTTTAAATAAAAATTATATTCGGTATTTGTACTGCATTATATATTCAAATTGGGACTACGGACGAGATTCAGGGAGCTTTCCCCCTGTACTGCATTGCATATTTAAATTGGGACTACGGACGAGATTCCGGGATCTTTCCCCCTCTACTGCATTGCATATTTAAATTGGGACTACGGACGAGATTCCGGGAGCTTTCCCCCTGTACTGCATAGCATATTTAAATTGGGACTACGGACGAGATTCCGGGATCTTTCCCCCTCTACTGCATTGCATATTTAAATTGGGACTACGGACGAGATTCCAGGAGCTTTCCCCATGTACTGCATTGCATACTTGTTTACTGTGATATATGTTGTGCTAAGTCGAGGGCTCCCTGTTATTATTTTCTTTTAGCTCATTGTTCCTACTGATTTTCCTTAGCTTATTATATCTCTTTGTTCACATTTTTATACTATTTTACTATAAAAATCCAGTAGAGCATTAACCTGACCTCGTCACTACTCGACTGGGTTAGGCTTGGCACTTATTGGGTACCAATTTGTAGTGTACTCACGCCCTTTCCTACATATGTTTTTTGTGTGCAGATCCAGGTACCAGCTCTCGGTTTCGTGGCTAGGGGTTCGAGCATCAGCTTCTAGGGGACCGAAAGGTAATTATGCCGTGTCCGCGGAGTCCTTCAAGTCACCTTCCACTCCAGACTTAGATAGATTTTTCATGTAAATTCCCTTACGTTGTATAGAGCTATTTTAAGACAGAGCTTGTGACTAAAGTGATATTTTGGATTTTGGGAAAATTTATATTTTGTATGCACCAAGTGGAGATATTTCATTGTAGATTCACTTATTTCACCTTTATTTTATTGCTTCTATTTAACATGTGTTTTCCGCAATTAGGCTTACCAAGTCATAGAGACTAGGTGTCGTCACGATGCCTTTCGGAGGGTAAATCGGGTCGTGACAAGTTGGTATCAGAGCGTTTAGGTTCATAGGATTCACAAGTCACAAGCCGATTTATTAGAGTATCACAGATCGGTGCGGAGACGTCCGTATCTATCTTCGGGAGGCTATGTAACTGTTAGGAACAATCATATTTCTTTGATTTCCTTTTTCATGCGATTTATTGACATCAAAAATTCTAAAATTCTATTCTATTCTTTCCCACAGATGGTGAGGACCCGTACTGGGAGGACCGACGACCAGGAAGCCGAGGCCCCCTGCCAAAGCTGCTAGAGGTCGGGGTCGGGGTAGAGGACGACGCGCAGTGCAGCCCGAGCACTGGTGAGAGCAGCGGCAGAGGAGCCTATGGCAGCCCGAGCTGGAGAGCCGGAACAGGAGGTCCTTATTGCTGCTCCATCCTTGAAGGAGACTTTCGCTCAGTTCATGAGCATGTTCAGTACTCTAGTGCAGGCTGGACTATTTTCGATAGCTCCTGCTACATCTCAGGCCGGGGGAGGGGTACAGACTCCCGCAGCCCGCACTCCTGAGCAGAGGGACCAGGTTGATCAGGCCCCGGATTATATTCCTATGCCCCCAGCGGCTCCAGTTCAGCATGATGCTAGGGTAGCGGCTTGTGAGGCCGAGCACCTCAGACTTGAGAGGTACAAGAAGTACCACCCACCTATTTTCAGCGGACTAGATTCAGATGACGCTCTGGGATTTCTTGAGGACTGTCATCGTATTCTCCGCACTAGGGGCATTGTGGAGACCAGTGGGGTTTCTTTCACCGCTTTCCAACTGAGTGGAGCGACATATCAGTGGTGACGGGCCTATGAGCTGAGTAGTCCGGACGAGGCAGCCTCACTCACTTGGACTTAGTTTTCAGAGATGTTTTTGCGAGAGTATGTCCCTCAGAGCCTCAGGGATACTTGGCGCGTGGAGTTCGGGCAGTTGTGCTAAGGTTCTATGACTGTGTCGGGGTATGCAGTCCGTTTCAGTGAGTTAGCTCGGCATGCACCAGCCTTGGTTGCCACAGTCAAAGAGCAGTTTCGCCGCTTCATTGAGGGACTCCGTCCTAGTATTCGGACCAGTATGGCCAAAGAGTTGGAGATGGATATCACTTACCAGCAGGCAGTGAGTATTGCCAGGAGAGTAGAGGGCATGTTCGCCTGGGACAGCGAGGAGAGGGAGGCCAAGAGGTCTCGAGATACTGGCCATTTTTCAGGAGCTCGTGCACCAGCAGCACGTCACGGTAGGGGCTTTGTGGGTCGCCCTGCCCTTCCAGCAGCCAGCAGTATTCTTGCTCCTCCTAGACCTCAGGAGTTCTATTATGCACCGCCAGTATACAGCATGCCTCCAGTTCGAGGTGCTATTTCCGGCCAGCCCAGCAGGCCAGCTCCTATTCAGTCTCAGCCGCAGCATCCTCCGAGGGGTTATTTTGAGTATGCTGACACTCGTCACTTGATTAGAGATTTCCCCAGGGCCAGGAGGGGTGTACCTCCACAGTCTTATCAGCCTCCACGTGCTCCGTCAGGTCCTCCGACTATTCTTCCAGCCCCAGCTGCCACTCCACCTCCTCAGCCAGCTCGAGGTGGGGGTCGGGGAGGTAGAGGTCACCCTAGAGAGAGAGGCCAGGCCAGATACTATGCCCTTCCAGCCCGTTCCGAGGATGTTGCTTCAAACTCAGTCATCACAGGTATTGTCCCTGTCTTCCATAGGAATGCATCAGTATTATTTGATCCAGGCTCTATGTATTCATATGAGTCCTCTTATTTTGCTCCATATCTGGAGATATCTCGGGATTCTTTGAGTTCCCCTGTCTATGTATCTACTCCTATGGGAGACTCTCTAGTTGTGGACCGCGTATATCGTTCGTGTTTGATTTCTCTTAGTGGTTTTGAGACCAGGGCTGATTTATTATTACTCAGCATGGTAGATTTTGATGTTATCTTAGGCATGGATTGGTTTTCACCCCATTATGCTATTCTTTTTTGTCACGCTAAGACCGTGACACTGGCTATGCCAGGCTTGCCGAGATTTGAGTGGAGAGGTTCCTCAGAGTATACTCCCCGCGGGGTCATCTAATTTCTTAAGGCTCAGCGGATGGTTGAGAAAGGGTGTGATGCGTACTTGGCCTATGTGAGAGATGTCAGTGTTGATACCCCTCCAGTTGAGTCAGTTCCAGTAGTAAGGGACTTTCCTGATGTATTCCCAGTTGATCTTCCGGGTATGCCGCCCCACAGAGATATTGATTTCAACATTGATTTGTTGCCGGGAACTCATCCCATTTCTATCCCTCCTTACCATATGGCTCCTCCTGAGTTGAAGGAGTTGAAGGAGCAGTTACAGGATTTTCTTGATAAGGGTTTCATCAGACATGGTGTATCACCTTGTGGTGCTCCAGTGTTATTTGTGAAGAAAAGGGATGGTTCCATGCGTATGTGTATTGATTATCGACGGTTGAACAAGGTCACCGTAAAGAACAGGTATCCTTTGCCTCTCATTGATGATTTATTCAACCAGCTATAGGGTTCCAAGGTATTCTCCAAGATTGACTTGCGTTCTGGCTATCATCAGTTGAAGATTCGGGAGCCGGATATCCCGAAGACTGCCTTCAGGACCAGATATGGCCACTATGAGTTTCTTCTTATGTCATTTGGGCTGGCTAATGGCCCAGCAACTTTTATGCATTTGATGTACAGTGTGTCCCGACCTTATCTTGATTCCTTCGTCATTGTGTTTATTGACGACATCTTGGTGTATTCCCGATCACGGGAAGATCATGAGCAACATTTGAGGCCTGTGCTTTAGACTTTGAGGGAGAAGAGATTGTATGCTAAATTCTCTAAATGTGAGTTCTGGCTTGACTCAATGGCATTCTTGGGCCACATATTGTCTTGGGATAGGATCAAGGTAGATCCGAAGAAGGTGGAGGCAGTGCAGAGTTGGCCTAGACCGTTATCAGCTACGGAGATCCATAGTTTCCTTCGTTTAGCTGGGTACCATCGCTATTTTGTGGAGGGTTTTTCATCCATTGAAGCACCGATGACCAGGTTTACTCAAAAGGGTGCTCCGCTCAGGTGGACTGAGGAGTGTGAGGAGAGCTTTCAGAAGCTCAAGACAGCCTTGACTTCAGCTCCAAAGTTGGTATTGTCTACGGGTTTAGGGTCCTACACCGTCTATTGTTATGCTTTGAGGATTGGTCTCGGAGCGGTGTTGATACAGGACGGTAGGGTGATTGCCTACGCATCCAGAAAGTTGAAGGTTCATGAGAAGAACTATCCATTTCATCATCTCGAGTTGGCAACGATTGTTCACGCCCTGAAGATATGGCGTCATTATTTATACGGTGTTCCCTATGATATTTTCACCGATCACCGGAGTTTGCAGCATATATTCAAGTAGAAGGACCCAACTTTACGCCAGCGGAGATGGTTGGAGTTCCTGAAGGACTATGACATCACTATGTTATACCACCCTAGGAAGGCCAATGTGGTGGCCGATGCCTTGAGTCGTCGGGCGGAGAATTTGGGGTGTTTGGCATATCTTCCGGCAGTTGAGAAGCACTTAGCCTTAGATATTCAATCCTTAGCCAGTCAGTTTGTGAGGTTGAATCTTTCGGAGCCTTGCCAGGTTTTAGCTTGTGTGGTGGCTCGATCTTCTCTTTATGACCGCATTCGAGAGCGCCAATATGATGATCCCCACCTTCAGGTTCTTCAGGACAGGGTTCGGCGAGGTGATGCCAGGGATGTGACTATAGGAGATGACGGTGTGATGAGGATGCAGGGTCGAATCTATGTGGCCAATGTGGATGGGCTTCGGGAGTTGATTCTTGAGGAGGCCCATAGCTCGCGGTATTCCATTCATCCGGGTACCGCGAAGATGTACCAGGATCTGAGACAGCACTATTGGTGGAGAAGGATGAAGAAGGATATAGTGGAGTTTGTGGCCAAGTGTCTCAACTGCCAGCAAGTCAAATATGAGCATCAGAGACCGGGAGGGTTACTTCAGCAGATTGAGCTTCCAGAGTGGAAGTGGGAGCAGATCACCATGGATTTCGTGGTTGGACTTCCTCGAACTTTGAAGAAGTTTGATGCTATTTGGGTGATTGTGGATCGGCTAACTAAGTCAGCCCATTTCATTCCTGTGTTGACTACATACTCCTCCGAGAGGTTGGCGGAGATTTATATCAGGGAGATTGTTTGCCTCCACGGTATTCCGGTATCTATCATTTCGGACAGAGGTACACAGTTCACTTCACGGTTCTGGAGAGCCGTTCAGCAGGAGCTAGGCACCAGGGTAGAGTTGAGTACAGCCTTTCACCCTTAGATGGATGTGCAGTCCGAGCACACGATTCAGATTCTTGAGGATATGCTCCGTGCCTGTGTGAGGGACTTTGGAGGGTCATGGGACCGATACTTTCCACTTGCAGAGTTTGCTTATAATAACAGCTACCAGTCCAACATTCAGATGGCGCCGTATGAGGCTTTGTATGGTAGATGGTGTCGGTCCCCAGTAGGATGGTTTGAGCCGGGCGAGGCCCGATTGTGGGTACAAATTTGGTCCAGGATGCCCTGGACAAGGTGAATGTGATTCAGGAGAGACTGCGCGCAGCTCAGTCTAGGCAGAAGAGTTATGCGGACCGGAAGATTCGTGATTTGGCATTTATGGCTGGTGATCGGGTTTTACTTCGGGTATCGCCTATGAAGGGCGTCATGAGGTTCGGGAAGAAGGGTAAGCTGAGTCCGAGATTTATTGGCCCTTTTGAGGTGTTGCGGTATGTTGGGGAGGTTGCTTATGAGCTAGCCCTGCCTCCCAACCTAGCAGGAGTTCATTTGGTATTCCACGTCTCCATGCTCCGGAAGTATCACGATGACCCGACTCATGTTTTGGATTGTAGTTCAGTCCAGTTGGACTAGGATTTATCATATGTTGAGGAGCCGGTAGCTATATTCGATAGACACAGGTCAGAAAGCTCAGGTCAAAGGATATTGCATCAGTAAAGGTTCAGTGGAGGGGTCAGCCGGTCGAGGAGGCGACTTGGGTGACCGAGCAGGATATGTGCAGTCAGTACCCTCATCTTTTCACAGCTTCAAGTATGTCTCTATACTCGTTCAAGGACAACCGATTTTCTTAAGAGGGGGAGAATGTAATGACCCGGTAGGTCATTTTGAGAGTTAGCGCCCCGATCTCCTAATAACTGCTTTCCTCATGTCTATTTCTGCCTTTGGGACTTGTTGGAACATTGAGTGGTGAAATTCGGAGAGTTTTTGGACACTAGTCCTTATATGTGAGTTTAAGCTTTAGAAATCGGACCGTAGTTGGAACTGTGGGAAGACGGTTCTGGAATGGGATTCGTCAACTCTGTTAGCTCCTTTGGGTGATTTCGGAGTTAGGAACGTGTCCGGAATGTGCTTTCAAGGTCTGTAGTATATTTAGGCTTCAATTGGCGAAAGTTAGAATTTCGGCGATTTCGGTCGATAGGTGGAATTTTGATATCGGGCTCGGAATGGAATTTCGAGAGTGGATGTAGGTTCTTTGTATCATTTGTGACCTGTGTGTAAAATTTGAGGTCAATCGGACTAGTTTTGAGGTGTTTCGGCATCGGTTGTAGAGTTTGAAAATTTCATAAGATCTTAGGCTTGAATCCATGTATAATTGGTGATTTTGGTGTTATGTGATGTGTTTTGGAGGCTCGACTAAGTTTGTATAAGGTATTAGGACTAGTTGGTAACTTTGATTGAGGTCCCGGGGATGTTTCGGATGCTCAACGGGTGATTTTGGAACTTGGAAAAACAGCTGAACCATTTCTGGTTCTGGTTCTGGTGTCTCGCACCTGCGATGGACTTTCCGCAGAGGGGCTCGCAGGTGCGGACTTGGTCAAGTCAACCAGTCTCGCAGGTACGGTTGAGATTCCGTAGGTGCGGAGCCGTAGATGCGGCCAATTGACCGCAGGTGCAGCCCCAGGCCTTGTGAACAACTAATTTTTATATTTTAGTGTAAATATTTCTTTTAGGTCTAATCTTAACACTTTAAACTTTTATCTTGCTCTTAATAGATTTTATATAAAAAGAAAAATTAATTTAAACTAAAAAATACAAAAAATATTCAACTTCTTAGAGCATAAGTTTTACTTCTATTTACAAGAGAAAACAAAATTCACAAAAAATTAATATTCGGTTTCTTTTATTTAGAATTTTAATAAGTTATGTTTTTTTTTTTTAGTATCATTTAAAGTAAATGTAAATATTTAGCTTCCCTATGTTGTTAGTAATATTGTTAATCTTCATATCTTTATAATTTAATTTATGTTATAAAAAAATTAAAAAAACTAATTAAAGAAAAAAATACAGATTAACGTGAAAGAGATTAAGTTTGTTAACATGAAAGAGATCTGATTTTTTGAAACTTTGGTTTAGCATAAAGATAGTAACGTAAAAGTTTATATTGTTTTCTTAAAAAATCTATATTTTTTAATAATCCTAATCCCATATCCCATTTTTTTAGCCTAAAACTCCCACACCCTCACGTCTCTCAACACTCATTACCCACTCCCCCACGTCTCCTAATCCCATATCACCTAGAATCCCCTTTAAAAAAGAAAAACTCCTTGGCACATGAAGGAGAAAAAAGGACTAACATTCTTTTATTTAAGGAGAGGAAGACAACGAGAGGAAGAAAAAAATCTGGAAAAAAATTTCAGCAACTAAGAGAAAAAAATGACTATTTTTTAAGAGTAAGAAATTCACTTGGAAAAATTGTGGACTTACGTTATTGAGTTCGAAACCGGAGTTCGAGATTTTGTTCGTTCTAATACAGTTAGTAGACGGGACCTCGAGTGGCATCACCTACGGGCTACAAAGTACATCAGTTCGGATTAACTTAGTTGGAAAACTTATCCGTCAATATTGTAAGTTTTAGCGCAATCCTGTAGTGTTAATTTTTTTTTTTGGTAAGTATGTTCACCTTGCCAAGAAAATGTTATCATGTTTTAATTTAGATTGTGTTAGCAGTATTTTAAGAATACATGTGGAAATAATACCCCACTATTATCCATATACGAACATCAATGAAGGATTAGTCATAAATATACAAAAAAAAATATTAAAGAAGATATTGCTAAAAACATATTTGTATCTTATAAATAAAAAGTAATAAATCACAAATTATATGTAAACTTTGTGGTAATTAGTAATCATTTTGTGGCTATCATAATAAATTAGTCAGTGTTAAGAGATAAAATAATAAAATATTTTAAATATGCTATTAGCACATGTGTTCATACCCGAACCTTGGATTGATATGCTTAAATAATAAAAGGGTCATGTGCAAATTCCTGCGTCTCGATGCTTTTAAATGTAAAATAATTCTGTTTTAACTATGTGTACATTTCGTACCTTGGTTTAATATCTAAATTCAAAAATATAACTTATGTGCGTATCGCATAAAAAAAATTAATAAGATATAATAATTAATTAAGCGATAATAGATGAGTCATAATCAATAAAATACAAGAATAACAAAAATTTGATTTAAGTCTTATATTAGTCAATAAAGCGACCGTGCTAGAACCAGGGGACTCGAGGGGTTCCTTACACCTTTCCCTCGGTCAATAAAATTCCTTACTCAGTTTTTTATTTTCGTAGACCATGAATTAGGAGTCAAATCTTCCTTTTTGATAAGGGATTCAATAAAAGGTGACTTGGAACACCAAAACTCAATTCCAAGTGGCGACTCTAAATAATAAAAAAAATCCCTTTTCAAAATGTCACTTCAATTGGAAAAACTCTTCTTACTCAACCTCGTAATAGGGTTGCGAGGAAAAAGGAGGTGTGACTACTCTGGCGGCTCTGCTGGGGATAATTAATAAGAATTCGAGCTTTGTATATTGATTATTGTTTGGCTTTTATCATGTTTTACATATTATTTTGCTTGGGAGCCCAATGTGCTATTTGTCGCTTATTTACCGCTTTAATATTTATTTGAACTGTGGTATAAATTGTATCCTCTCTCGCACCCCTCTGAGTCCTCTGATCGGTAGTTATGTTGTGTTTGCCTACCAGCATCACAAAATTTCTGTCTTGAGATAAAGACAGTTAGCCTACCAGTTTCTGGTGAAGGAGTTAGTCACACATGTTAAAGCGGGAGAGCCGTTAGCTAGCCAGTGTTGTTCTACTACTGGTGACGCTTGACGCTCCTCGGATCGGGTTATCCGCCCGGGTAAGCCAGGTCTAGATATAATCTCCTTTAGGATTTTAAAACGTAGAAGAACAAGCCACAAACAATAAATATCACTAGTAGGCTGCGCTTTATTTGCATCATGTGCATTGGACTTAGCGGGACTCGGCACAGGGGTCGGGCCCGTCTAAGACAGGTACTAATTTTTCAGACCAACATGTTCATTTTTCTATGCTACATGTAACATTATTTGGTAGGCTTAACTGAAATGTTGACCGGCTTTAAGCTTTAGGATAGATTGATTGAACAGGGAAGAGAGAAAGAGAAAATTTCCTCAAAATTTTCATAAAATACACTTTTTTTTAAATAAAATTTTGAAGGGTTCTAATGTGTAAAATCACAATTTTCAAAATATTTTTTTTCTTTTTATTATTTATTTAAACCGAACTACGCGGGTCTAATTCTCACGGTATGTGAGATACGTAGGCAAACCTCATCGGTTCCGGCCCCCAATTTTCAAATATCCAAAAAAAAAGTTTACTTTAATTCCTTCTTTAGAATTCTTTCTTTAGAAAATCCCAAATAAAAAAAATTTAAAACCAAAAATATTTTCTTTCATTTTAGAAATCTTTCATATAAAAGAAAATCAAACTAAAAAAATATTTAGTTTATTTAATTTATTCGTGATCTTCCTGAACTACGTAATGGTCTGATTCATGCGGCGTCATGATACGTAGGCAATCCTCATCGGATACGATCATAACCATAATTTATCTGGAAATGTTTTTTTGAATAATAATAAATAAGAAAAGAAAAGAAAAGAGAGTGCTAAATTCAAGATGAAAATAAACCAATAAACCTATAAGTCGGGATGAAGCATGAAGCCTTCCAAACTCATTCTAGAAACGAAAATAGTGCATGACATACAATGTGTGATTAATATCTGCAAAATGCCTAAACCTAACACGTTTGTTGTCTGGTATCCTAAGATAAAGTTAAACAGAGGTGGTTGGTTTGTGGTTCAAACTGGCGACTCACACTTACAACGAGATCAAAAGGAAAAAGTTGTGGAAAACAATAGTGAGAATGCGTCAGATAATGATGATGTCCATGGACAATTGGTCGAACAAGGTACGGGACTGGTTGAACAAGTAAGAGTGTTGAAACAACAATTGGCAGAGATGTACCAAGCTTGGGTGAATGGACAGGCACCACCCCAACTATCCATAGGGCCTTCGGATAATCTTCATAATGTGTCAGTTGCAAATCAAGTTCCCATCTCCAAAACAAGTAACCCATTGTACCAACCTGGATTCAGTCCGAGCATTAACCTTCCCACTATCCCCAGTACCTCCATTCCACGTCCTCCAACCACACCCCTCAGAAATGACCCACATACTGTACCCATTGTCCCTACTTTCACCGTTCCTCAACCGACTCTTGCTCAAAAGTCCAACAATGATCCATAATTGAATGCTTATGATGCTCAACATTACTTTCCAGAGCTGACTTTCAAGGTTCCAGATTCATATAAGCATACTACTCAGAACAAGTTTCCAGTTGAGATAGAAAAGCCCAACAAAAATACGGAACAAGAGGAAATGGCTAGAAAATGAAGAGCTTGGAACAAACCATGAGAAACATAAAGGGTTTTGGAGGCCACAAGAGTGTTTCGTTCAGTGACAGGAATTGCATCAGAGTGGTTCATAGATCAAGACATCTCTCACTGGCACGTTTGGAACGACATGGCTCAAGATTTTGTCCAACAGTTTTAGTACAATACTGATATAGTTCTAGACCGATCCTGTCTTGTCAACATAAAGAAGAAACCAAAAGAAAGCTTTAGAGAATATGCAATCAAGTGGAGAGAGCAGGCCACTAGGGTCAAACCACCAATGAAAGAGGTAGAAATGATTGACTATTTTCTCCAAGCTCAGGATCCTGATTACCCCTATTACATGTTGGCCGCCATTGGTAAACATTTCTTTGAGGCGATTAAGATTGGTGATATAGTTGAGAATGGAATGAAGTCGGGAAAAATTGTGATTCAGGCAGCCCTTAAGGCGACCAAGGCGACCACGCAAGTAATTCAAAACGGGTCAGGCAGTTTCGGAAATCGAAAAAAGAAAGAGGAAGGATCCATACATGATGAAGTTTGCCAGGGTCTCAAGGAGATGTTCTATGAGATAAATATGGTTCAAGTTGGTGAGGACCCCAGTCGTGCAAGTGCTCAATTCATTGGTCCAGATACCTCGCTCAACAACTAGGAAGAAACTCCTCTTCCCATTAGGAAGGAGCCTTGGTAGTCTATTTTGTTGCTTTTTCAGTATTTCGATTATTTTAAGGGTTGTAATCCATATATTTTAGTTAAATTGCTTTTCTTTGATATTAACCCTTCTACCCTTTCAGATTCAATGAAACGAAGTTCCAGTTTCTGAGTAAAATTCTATCTTTTCCTTTTCCTAATTTTTGATAATTTCTTATCCTTTTCAGTTTCGTTAATGCTGACTTTAAAAACATGACATGCATGCAAAATTCATGTCCAGATCTTAAAAAGCTGTCTAATCTCGAAATAATGAATCAAGAAGTTGATATTACCTCTCTCCTAATCATTTTTGAAGCAGGGATCGAAGACACTGACTGGGTCAAGTCCCGATCGGAACAATTGAGTTTAATTGATGAAAAGCGTTTGGCGGCAATTTTTTTTTGGTCAATTATACCAACAAAGAATGGCACGCGCTTACAACAAGAAAGTGCGCCCAAGGAAATTTGAGGTAGGACAACTTATTTTGAAACGTATCTTCCCGCACCAGGAAGAAGCAAAAGGAAAGTTCCCTCCGAATTGACAAGGTCCTTACCTAGTCAAGAAAGTATTGTCAAAAGGAGCTCTACACTTGGCAGATATAAAAGGAAAGGTGACAGATATATCCGTCAATACAGATGCGGTCAAGAGATACTATGTCTGACATGACTCTGTTGGGGCATATTTATACTTAACATTCTCAGGTTGGGATGACGAAAGGCTATCACTCTCGCTACTCAAACACTGATCAACCCTAGTTAGTCCTTTGAAGCCTTGTTTATATTATTTCTTTGTTTCCCCTCATTTGGAACCAATGTACTTAATTTTTTAAAGAAAAAAAATATCAAAAGAAAAAAAAAAGAAAAAAAAGAAAAAATCAAAATCATCAAAACAAGTTCAGGTTAATTTAACTACGTCCGACCTGATTCCGAAAGGATACGTAGGCAACCTCACTTTGTGGTTCGGTCATACTAACACAAAAATTCCATCAAAATGATTCCAAAAGTTGTAATTCAGTAGAATAGCTCTTTTTACCTTTCCCTACTAAGACCTTCTGATCAACTTTCGAGAATGCTACGTCACTATACTACGGGTGATGCCTCGGCCATTGTTAATAGAGAAAAATAAATGAGAGAGTCTTATTGGTGAAAACCCTCACGAGCACTATAAGGCAATAGTGAGTTGAGAGAAAGACAAATGAGAGAGGTCAGTTGATGAAAACCCACAAAGGGCATCATTGATCGATTTAGGTTTTCATATACCCCGGCACAAGCATGGTTAAGACAAAGAACTTAGTTTCAAAGTGAAGTTTACAACAGATTTTGAGAAATAGATGGTTCAGACGGATCAGGAATCTAGTCCAAAGGGCATGTCATGTTCATTGAAGTCAGCATATTCCTCCAGATAAGTCCTTTTTAATCTTTTTTCTTTCTTTCTCCTGAAAGGGACACTTATTAATTAAGTTTTAATACCTATTAGTTCACATTCTTGTTTTCTTTCGTACTATTCTTTTTGAGTCCCTTTCAGTCTAATTTTTCAAAGCAAAGCAAAGAAAAGGCCGCAAAATTGGTTACAGCTTCCCTGTTATATGAAGCAAAACTTTCTTGGCATGAACAACATAGGCAAAGGCATAAAGCCATCTTTGATTTTCCCTGACGAGCAAAAGGCTTGAAGGACTGAACAATGTGCCAAGGGTCAACAAAAGTTACTCAGTTAAAAGTTGTTCTGGGAGCAAGGTTTTTTGCACCACAAACACAAATAGGGATAGGCGCAAAATAGTCAGGTTTTGATGTTGAGAAAGAAGATCTCCAGAAAGTAATGACAGGATCTCCCGGCAATTTGTACAACCATCGACGGAGTCAGTGTTTCTAACAAGTTTAATGGACACAAGGTCAAGTAGCCCAAGAAATCAAGGCCACAAACTGACCACCATTTTAAAACTAACAAATTTTTCTTTGTTCAGTACAGGAACAAAATAATTTTAGGAAACAGTTCGTGAAAAGACGAACACCACCAAGTGAAGTTCTCAAATCCTTAGTTTTCTTCTAATATACATGTAATCATGTTATTCTTAGTTTCATTATAGGGAATAAATACCCTATCTTCAACACAGGGTACCATATCCCTACTTTTTGCCTACATAGGGTATGACATTCCCTAGTAGAATCTCAGTGGGACATGAGCCTCACCTTATTTCCAACACAGGGTACTACATCCCTTGGTTGAATTTATTATTGCTAACATAGTGTACTACATCCCCTACTTGCATTTATTTTTGCCAACATAGGGTACGACATTCCCTAGTAGCATCTCAGAGCGCCATGAGCCTCATCTTATCACCAACACAGGGTACTACATCCCCTGGCTGCATTACTTTCTGCCATCATAGGGTACGACATTCCTTAGTAGCATCTCAGTGGGCCATGAGCCTCATCTTATTTCCAACATAGGGTACTACATCCCCTGGTTTCATTTCTTATTTCTAACATAGGGTACTACATCCCCTAGTTGCATTTTTTTTTCTCTGCCTACATAGGGTACGACATACCCTAGTAGAATCTTAGAGAGCCAAGAGCCTCATCTTATTGTTAACACAGGGTACACATCCCATGGCTGTATTTCTCATTGCTAACATAGGGTAAGACATCCCCTAGTAACATCTTCGAGTGCCACGAGCCTCATCTTATTGCCAACAAAGGGTACTACATCCTCTGGTTGCCTTCCATCATGTTAACATATAGTACCACATTCCCCCCCCCCCTTCCCCCCAAAAAAAGAGGAACCCATTTCTCTTTCAATTCTTCATTTTCCAATAGCAAAGATAGGTTAATGTGTTTTCAATAACTTACAAAAATTTCCCAGTGCAAACTGGGGCAGAAAATTTTTGTTCGTTTTGTTTGTTTGTGATGGATTGTAAGTTTTTATGCGTAACACGGATTGGATGTGCAAAAAAATAAGATTCCAGCTCTTGCCGGAGAAAATGGAATATTTGATCTCAATACCAGCCACAACCGGTTTGACATAATTTACGCGGAGACATAGAGTATGAAGATCCATATTCTCATCATCTGATCAAGAAATAAGCCTGTGAGAATATTTCATCGTTTGTTGCATCGAGAGCATCAAGTTTCAATCTAAAGTCAATGGGAGAAGCAAGTGAAGAATCAAGACAAGACTCCAGATGGAATTTAGATAGGAATTTTGTAACTCTTAGATTTCAAGAGTATGTAATTTTTATTTCATGTTGATGTAATAGTAGGAACCCCGGATCGGAACCTCGACGGAACCTCAGTGGACTCTCCATCTAAGTATACTCCATCACGCTTTTTCTACCTGAACTGCACGTGACCTGATTCCTTTATAACCCGAGATATGTAGGCTGCCTAAAACTGTAACGACCCGACCAGTCGTTTTGCGTTATCGAACCCTGTTCCCTTAAATGAAATTTCCCATAGCGTATTTTTATGATTTATGACTTGTAGGGACTGGTGGTCCAGGATTCGGAGGTGTTTAGAGTGCTACATGAACAATTGGTTCCTTAAGGTTGGCCTTTAAGGCCAAGTTTAACTTCGGTCAACATTTTGGGTAAACGACCTCAGAATCGAGTTTCGTTGGTTCCGGTAGCTTCGTGTGATGATTTTGGACCTGGGCGTGTGTTCGGAATGGGTTTATGATGACCCAGGAGCGTTCCAGCGCCCAATATTGAAATAAGAAGTTCCTTAGGTTCCTATTGTGGTTTTGGACATGTTTTTGTGTTATCAAGGTCCGAACAGAATTTCGAGATCGGGAATAGTTCCGTTATGTCATTTATGACTTGCCTGCAAAATTTGGTGTCATTCCGATTAGTATAGGTCGGTTCGGTGCATTGTTAGCGAAGTCTAGAAAACTTAAAGTTCCTAAGTTTGGTTCTTGGGGTTTTGAGGTGTGATTTGGAGTTTTAGTGTTGTTTTGGGTGTTCTGAAGGCTCGAGTGAGTCCGTATTATTATTTGGGACTTGTTGATATATTTAGACGAGGGCTCGGGTGGGCCAGGGGCCTCCTGGGCACCCAACGGGGCTAAAAACCAGCTAAAATAGCTGCTGGTGCACCTGTTCTGGTGTCACCGCAGGTGCGGGACCGCTCATGCGGTCCCAAGCATCGCAGATGTGACCCTAGGTGAGGTCCCCCTTTTCTCGCAGGTGAACCGCTGGTGCGGTCATCCCTCCGCAGGTGCGACCCTAGCCCCACTCGCCCAGTTCCGCAGGTGCGAGCCCCAGCTCGCAGGCGCGAGACTGCAGGTGCGATCCTCGAGCCGCAGATGCGGAACCCCTGTAGGCCAGGCAGTGTGTTTCCTTTAAAAACATGAGATTTCACCCCTTTCTTTCATTTCCACCACCATTAGAGACTTGGGATNGACTTGGGAGCTTGGGGAAAGAGGTTCCACAACCTAACTACTAAAGAGGTAAGTAAATTCCACTCTAACACTAGTTTCAAACATGAATTACTAGTTAAACTCCCTACTAAATCATTGAAAAATCAAGAGTTGGGTAGTAAATTTAGGGTTTTTGAGAAATTGGTGGATTACCCATTTATTGCTATGAATTCAAGTAGAAACCTCATAATAACGATCCTTAGGCCATGGGTGAGTGATTCCTTCGAGAGTTTTCGAAGTTCGAGCGTGCGGGCCCGAGATTGGATTTTGGGAATTCTTCAAGAATGTTGAATTATTGAATAAATAGGATAATTTCCCTACTTTGAGCATGAATTGATATCATTATACCATATTTGGCTAGTTGCGGGTCCTCGGGTGTAGAGTTCAGAGTTCGGGTGCATCCTTGGTCCGAGGGGTAGATTCGACACGAGGTGAATCTTCTTTCTAACCTTGTAAGAGGGAATTGTCCCCATAGGTTATATATATGCTGTGTGTAATTGTGTTTTGGGGAGGGGGGGGGGGGCTACGTGCGTACAAAGTGACAAGAGTCCGTACGTAGCGACTATCATGCTATGTCGGGTAGTTTTACGGCTCACCAGCATGTCTCTATGTGCCTTATATGTATCTTTAGGTGTTCTTTGAGCTGCCTATTACTGTTGAATTGATATGGAAATGTGGGAAGTTGCAATTGAGTTCCCATTTGAATAATCCTTGTTACAAGTATAGCCCCTACTGAGCTTATTGATAAATTCGGTATGTATATGTATATATATGAGAGTCAGCACTCGAGTTGCAGGATGATTCGCGATCGAGGGAAGCTTTATGATATTCAATATAAGTGTATCAGCACTCGAATCACAGGTATGATTCGCGATCGAGGGAAGCTTTACGACTATTCAGTGATTAGATATTCCTTCGACTCCGGCCGGTTGTCTTACCCTTGTGTGCGTTTGGCTATTTGGTACTGTTTTCATTGATTTTGACTTGACAGATATTTGGGGAAAAAGGAAAGTGTACATTGTTGCTTATTTTCAGTAGTTTCCTGGATTTCTGTACTTGATAGGTATCTGCTGCTTACTGTCTCACATGTCTACTGTATTTCATTATATCTTGTTTTTTATTATTACCGTTGGACCTTAGTGAGTGTCAAGTCGACCTCTCGTCACTACCTCTTCGAGGTTAGGCGGGATACTCAGTGGGTACATATATATTTATGTACTCATGCTACACTTCTGTACTTAATTGTACAGGTTCTGAGGCTGGTGCTTCTGGTTATCCGACTGGAGCTTGACGTATATTCTGGACCTGACTCCACGGTGAGCTGCCTCCCTTGGCGATTCTCACTAGTGCTATGGAGTTATCTTTTGTTAATTTTTGTCTACTTCTCTCAGACAACAGTACAATTTGTATAATCTTTTGTATATTCTACTAGTTCGTCTGTTGACTTGTGACACTAGTTCCTGGCACGCACATAGTAGACTCTTTATTTTGGGTCCGTATATATGGGATCATGATCATTGTGGCTGTAATTTCTTAAGTTTGTTAATGTTTCTGATTTTATTTAAATGATCTAAGCTTAAAACTTTGGGAATATGTGGGGTTGGTGTGTTAAATAAGGATAATCTCACTAGTAAACAACTGTTGGCTTACCTGACTCCGGTGTTGGGCGCCATCACGACCTATGTTGGATTTTGGGTCGTGACAACATGGTATCAGAGCACTAGGTTCACGTAACTCTCACGAGTCACGGGCAGACCCAGTAGAGTCTTGCGGATCGGTACGGAGACATATGTACTTATCTTCAGGAGGCTACAGGGTGTTAGGAAAACTCTCTTTATTTATATTCTATCTTGCAATCGGTGATGTACTTAAACTCATTCTTCTATTCTCTCACAGATGGTGAGGATGCGTGCATCTGATGTTCCTGATCCGGGAGATGCCGCTATCCCCGCCGCCCGAGGTCGTGGTGGAGGCAGGGGAAGGGTATGGGCCCGAGGTAGGGGACGAGGGCGTCCCGGAACTATTTTAGTTGCACCACCAGAGGATCCCATATTAGAGGAGCAGGACGAGGTGCCTCAAGTATATCCTTCTCCAGCGGACTTCATGACAGCGCCAGGCTTCCAGGAGGTTATGGGCCGTATGATGAGATTGATGGACACCATGTCCCAGGCTGGTTTATTTCCAACAGATCCTACCACTTCACAGGTGGGAGGGGGAGTCCAGACCCCTACCACCCAGGTCGTAGGACAGGCAGCAGCATCACATCATACCCCGGATACACTGCCCATGGGTGGTATCCAGCCTGTAGTAGAAGCACCAGAGCCCAGACCAGCTGCGGATGATAATCAGCAGAAGATGTTAGACAGATGGACTGGATTGTGCCCTCTAGTCTTTGGGGGGTGAGCAAGTCGAGGATGCCCATGACTTTATTGATAGGTGCAGGGATAGACTGCACAATATGGGGATCCTAGCGTCCCATGGAGTGGATTTCACCACATTCCAGTTAGAGGGCAGAGCTCGCAGGTGGTGGCAGTCTTATATTCTCAGCAGGCCAGCAGATTCTCCTACTGTCACTTGGGAGCAGTTCACACAGATGTTGTTGGACAGATATATTCCACCCTATGAGAGGGAAGAGCTGCGCGGTCAGCTTGAGCGGTCAGAGCAGGGGCAGATGTCCGTGACAGATTATGAGACCAGATTTTCAGAGCTATCACGCCATGCACATATGATATTACCCACTGATGCTAAGAGAGTGCAGAGGTTTGTAGCAGGGTTGCATCCAGGTATTAGATCCACCATGGGTTTAGAGGTGGAGATGGGTACTCCTTATCAGCTCGTAGTGGAGATTGCTCGCAGGATCAAGGGTTATCGGTCGAAGAGCACGGAGCAAGGCCAGTAGGATAAGAGGGCTAGGTTCTTAGGATATTTCAGGGATGCCCCAGCTAGGAGAAGAGGTCACTTTGGGGATGGTCAGCCCAGCAGGCCTTCTTATTCAGCACCTCCAGTACCTCCCCGAGGTGTTCAAGTTAGGCCTCATTTCAGCGCCATACTAGAGCATTCCTACCGTCCTCCAACTATTCAGAGTTCTCCTAGTGGTTACTCCAGTTTCCAGAGATCCTCCAGTTCTTATTTCAGTGTTATGCTAGAGGGTTCACATCGCCCTCCGGCCATTCATGATTTTTCTTCTTAGGGACAGCAGGATATGCCACATGTGAGATGTTACGAGTGCGGGGATCTGGGACATGTGAGGAGGGCTTGTCCCAGGTTTCGGGGCAAGACAGTGCAACAGGGTTATCAGCCTATGAGTCCATCACCAGTAGTCCGGCCACCTAGGGGTAGAGGCTAGGTCAGCAGGGGTCGTTTTAGAGGGGGAGGCCAGTCAGGAGGGGGTCAGTCAGCTCATGTTCACTCCGGTGGGGCTCAGTCTTTAGGTGCTCCAGCCAGATTCTATGCCATTCCGGCCAGATCAGATGCAGTGGCCTCAGACGCCAAGATCACAGGTATTATCTCAGTATGTGGTAGAGAGGCTTCAGTATTGTTTGATCCAGGATCCACTTATTCATATGTTTCAGCCCTATTTGCTTCTTTTCTGGATATTTCTCGTGAGTCCTTGGGATCTCCTATATATGTGTCCACTCCCGTGGGCGATTCTCTGGTGGTAGACCAGGTTTATTGGTCTTGTGTGATCGCCTTCTGTGGGTTCGAGACCAGAGCTGACCTTTTATTGCTCTACATGGTTGATTTTGAGATTATTCTAGGCATGTATTGGCTATCTCCTTATCATGCCGTGCTTGATTGCCATGCCAAGATAGTTACTTTAGCCATGCCCGAGTCGCCTAGGCTGGAGTGGAGGGGTTCTTCAGTTAGTGCAGCCAACTGGGTTATTTCATTCATGAAGGCTCGACATATGGTCGAGAAGGTTGTCTGGCCTATCTTGCTTATGTGCGGGACAGCACCGCCAAGTCTCCGATGATTGATTCAGTGCTAGTGGTTCGAGAGTTTGCAGATGTATTTACTTCGGATCTTCCGGGCATGCCTCCGGACGGTGATATTGATTTCTGCATTGATTTAGCTCCAGACACCCAGCCTATATCTATTCCTCCGTACCGTATGGCTCCAAAAGAGTTGAAGGAGTTGAAGGAGCAGTTTGAGGAGTTGTTAGCTAAGGGGTTCATCAGACCGAGTGTATCACCGTGGGGTGCTCCAGTTTTATTTGTGAAGAAGATGGATGGGTCTATGCGGATGTGTATTGATTACCGCCAGTTGAACAAGGTACCATTAAGAACAAGTATCCCTTGCCGCGCATCGATGATTTTTTTGACTAGTTGCAGGGTGCCCGCGTGTTTTCTAAGATTGATTTGAGGTTGGGTTATACTCAATTGAAGATTCGGGCCTCAGATGTTCCGAAAACTGCATTTCGTACCAGATATGGCCATTACAAGTTCCTAGTGATGTCCTTTGTCCTGACTAATTCCCCAGCAGCATTCATGGATTTGATGAATAGGGTTTTCATGCCGTATATTGATTCCTTCGTCATTGTATTCATTGATGACATTTTGATCTATTCGCGAAGCCTCGGTGAGCACGAGCAGCATTTGAGAGTTGTGCTTCAGACCTTGCGAGAGCAGAAGCTATATGCTAAGTTCTCCAAGTGTGAGTTCTGGTTAGAGTCGGTGGCATTTCTGGGGCATGTGGTATCCGGAGAGGGTATCAAGGTTGATCCTCACAAGATTGAGGCAGTTCAGAGTTCGCCGCGTCCTACTTCAGCTACAGAGCTCAGGAGCTTTCTAGGCCTAGCAGGTTATTATCACCAATTCGTGGAGGGGTTCTCTTCTATTGCAGCTCCATTGACTAGGTTGACTCAGAAGAATGCCCCGTTTCAGTGGTCCGATGAGTGTGAGGCGAGCTTTCAGAAGCTCAAGTCTGCATTGACCTCAGCACCAGTTCTGACATTGCCTTCCGGTTCTGGGATGTATACTGTGTATTGTGATGCTTCACGCGTCGAGTTGGGATGTGTGTTGATGAAGGAGGGGAGAGTTATTGCTTATGCTTCACGCCAGCTGAAGGTTCATGAGAAGAATTACCCTGTGCACGATTTGGAGTTGGCGGCGATTGTTCACGCTCTTAAGGTTTGGAGGCACTACTTGTATGGAGTGTCCTGTGAGGTTTATACAGACCACCGTAGCTTGCAACACTTGTTCAAGCAGAAGGATCTTAATTTGAGGAAGCGCAGATGGCTTGAGTTGTTGAACTATTATGATATCACCATTCTTTATCACCCGGGCAAGGAAAATGTGGTAGCAGATGCTTTGAGCAGGAAGGCGGAGAGTATGAGTAGCTTGGCTTATATTTCAGCAGTGGATAGACCTCTAGCCTTGGACATTCAGTCCTTGGCCAATCACCTAGTGAGGTTAGACCTTTTAGAGCCTCATCGAGTTTTAGCACATGTGGTTGCTCAGTATTCGCTATAGGGGGAGATTAAGGCCTGACAATTCTATGATCCATGCTTAGCAGAGCTTCGGGAGGCAGTGGTTCAGGGTAGGTCCAAGGAGGCTACTATCAGCGAGGATGGTGTTCTTAGACTTCAGGGCCGCTTATGTGTTCCTAATGTTGATGGCCTGAGGGAGAGGATTCTAGAAGAGGCACACAATTCTCGGTATTCTATTCATCCTGGTGCTGCGAAGATGTATCGTGACTTGAAGCAGCATTTCTGGGGGAGGCAGATGAGGAAGGACATTGTGGAGTATGTGACTAGGTGTCTTAATTTGCAGCAGGTGAAGTATGAGCACCAGAGGGCAAGAGGCCTACTTCAGCAGATGCCCATTCCTGAGTGGAAATGGGAGCGCATCGCTATGGACTTCGTGGTTGGGTTGCCTCGGACTTTGCGGAAGGTTGACGCGGTTTGGGTCATTGTGGATAGATTGACCAAATCGACGCATTTCATTCCAGTAGCTACTACATATACTTCTAAGAGGTTGGCCCAGATCTACATTCAGGAGATAGTCCGGTTGCATAGTGTGCCGATGTCCATTGTATCAGATCGGGGTCCTCAGTTCACCTCACACTTCTGGAGAGCATTTCATAGTGAGATGGGCACCCAGATAGACCTCAGCACAACATTTCACCCTCAGACTGATGGTTAGTTGGAGCGTACAGTTCAGATATTGGAGGGCATGCTCAGGGCATGTGTGATTGACTTCAGAGGTCAGTGGGACCAGTTCTTGCCTTTGGCCGAGTTTGCTTACAATAATAGTTATCAGTCCAGCATTGGGATGGCACCATTTGAGGCTTTGTATGGTCGACGATGTCGTTCTCCTATCGGGTGGTTTGAGCCTGGCGAGGCTAAGTTATATGGCACCGACCTGGTGAGGGATGTCTTGGAGAAAGTGAAGTTGATTCAGAAGAGGCTCCGTACAGCACAATCCAGACAGAAGAGTTACGCGGATCAAAGGGCGCTTGATGTATCATTTATGGAGGGAGATAGGGTCCTGTTGAAAGTCTCGCCTATGAAGGGTATTATGAGGTTTGGGAAGAAGGGCAAGCTGAGCCCGAGGTTTATAGGTCCATTCGAGGTGTTGAGGCGAGTTGGGGAGGTTGCTTATGAGCTGGCCTTGCCTCCCAGTTTATCAGGAGTTCATCCAGTTTTTCATGTGTCCATGCTCCGGAGGTACCACGCCGACTTCTCTCACATGGTTGATTTCAACACTATTCGGTTGGATGAGAGGTTGGGCTACGAGGAGGAGCCAGTTGCTATTATTGATAGACGGGACCGCCAGTTGAGGAGGCGACCTGGGAGTCCGAGGAGGACATGCGGAGTAGATATCCACACATATTCAGCATTTCAGGTATGATTCTAGACCCGTTCGAGGATGAAAGTTTGTTTAAGAGGTGGAGAATGTTACGACCCGATCGGTCGTTTTGCGTTATCGGACCCCGTTCCCCTAAATAAAACTTCCCATAGCGGCTTTTTATGATTTATGACTTGCGGGGACTGGTGGTCCGGGATTCGGAGGTGTTTAGAGTGCTACAGGAACAATTGGTTCCTTAAGGTTGGCCTTTAAGGCCAAGTTTGACTTCGGTCAACATTTTGGGCAAACGACCTCAGAATCGAGTTTCGTCGGTTCCGGTAGCTTCGTGTGATAATTTTGGACCTGGGCGTATGTTCGGAATGAGTTTCTGATGACCCGGGAGCGTTTCGGCACCCAAACTTGAAATAAGAAGTTCCTTAGGTTCGTATTGTGGTTTTGGACGTGTTTTTGTGTTATCGAGGTCCGAATGGAATTTCGAGACCGGGAATAGTTCCGAGTAGTATAGGTAGGTTCGGCACGTTGTTAGCAAAGTCTAGAAAACTTAAAGTTCCTAAGTTTGGTTGTTGGGGTTTTGAGGTGTGATTTTGAGTTTTGGGATTGTTTTGGGTGTTTCCAAGGCTCGAGCGAGTCCGTATTACGATTTAGGACTTGTTTGTATATTTGGACGAGGGCTCGGGTGGGCCTAGGAGCCTCCCAAGCATAGAACGGGGCTAAAATCAGCTAAAATAGCTGCTGGTGCACCTGTTCTGGTGTGACCGCAGGTGCGGTTACCCAGTCACAGGTGAGGTTGCCTAGTCGTAGGTGTGGGACCGCTCCTGAGGTCCCAAGCATCGCAGGTGCGACCCTAGGTGAGGTACCCCTTTTCTCGCAGGTGTGGACGAAGGTCCGCAGGAGCGGAACCGCTGATGTGGTCATCCCTCCGCAGGTGCGACCCCATCCCCACTCGCCCAGTTCCGCAGGTGCGAGTCCTAGCTCGCAGGCGCGAGACCGCAGGTGCAGTCCTCGAGCCGCAGATGCGGAACCCCTGTAGGCCAGGCAGTGTGTTTCCTTTAATAACACGAGATTTCACCCCTTTCTTTCATTTTCCACCACCATTAGAGACTTGGGAGCTTTGAGGAAAGAGGTTCCACGACCTAATTACTAAAGAGGTAAGTAAATTCCACTCTAACACTAACTTCAAACATGAATTACTAGTTAAACTCCCTACTAAATCATTGAAAAATCAAGAGTTGGGTAGTAAATTTAGGGTTTTTGAGAAATTGGTGGATTACCCATTTATTGCTATGAATTCAAGTAGAAACCTCATACTAACGATCCTTAGGCCATGAGTGAGTGATTCTTTCGAGAGTTTTCAGAATTCGAGCGTGCGGGCCTGGGGTTGGATTTTGAGAATTCTTCAAGAATGTTGAATTATTGAATATATATGATAATTTCCCTACTTTGAGCATGAATTGATATCATTGTACCATATTTGGCTAGTTGCAAGTCCTTGGGTGTAGAGTTAGGAGTTCGGGCGCATCCTTGGTCCGAGAGGTAGATTCGACACGAGGTGAATCTCCTTTCTAACCTTGTAAGAGGGAATTGTCCCCATAGGTGATATATATGCTGTGTGTAATTCTTTTTTTTTTGGGGGGGGGGGCTACGTGCGTACTAAGAGATGAGAGTCCGTACGTAGCGACTATCATGCTATGTCAGGTAGTTTTAGGGCTCACAAGCATGTCTCTATGTGCCTTATATGTATCTTTAGGTGTTCTTTGGGCTGCCTATTACTGTTGAATTGATAAGGAAATGTGGAAAGTTGAAATTAAATTCCCAGTTGAATAATCCTTGTTACAAGTATAGCCCTTACTGAGCTTATTGATAAATTCGGTATGTATATATATATATATATGAGAGTCATCACTCGAGTCGCAGGTATGATTCGCGATCGAGGGAAGCTTTATGATATTCAGTATAAGTGTGTCAGCACTCGAATCACAGGTATGATTCGCGATCGAGGGTATCTTTATGATATTCAGTATAAGTGTGTCAGCAATCGAATCGTAGGTATGATTCGCTATCGAAGGGAGCTTTATGGTAATTTGGTATAAATGTGTCATCACCTGAGTCGTAGGTATGATTCGTGAGCGGGGGAAGCTTTACGGCTATTCAGTGATTAGATATTCCTTCGACTCCGGCCGGTTGTCTTACCCTTGTGTGCGCTTGGATATTTGGTACTGTTTTCATTGATTTTGACTTGACAGATATTTGGGGGAAAAGGAAAGTGTACATTGTTGCTTATTTTCAGTAGTTTCCTGGATTTCTGTACTTGATAGGTATCTGCTGCTTACTGTCTCACATGTCTACTACATTTCGTTATATCTTGTTTTGTATTATTACCGTTGGACCTTAGTGAGTGTCAAGTCGACCTCTCGTCACTACCTCTTCGAGGTTAGGCAGGATACTCACTGGGTACATATATATTTATGTACTCATGCTGCACTTCTGTACTTAATTGTACAGGTTCTGAGGCTGGTGCTTCTGGTTATCCGACCGGAGCTTGACGTATATTCTGGACTTGACTCCACGGTGAGCTGCCTCCCTTGGCGATTCTCATCAGTGCTATGGAGTTATCTTTTGTTCATTTCTAAGACAACAGTACAATTTGTATAATCTTTTGTATATTCTACTAGTTCGCCTGTTGACTTGTGACACTAGTTCCTGGCACGCACATAGTAGTCTCTTTATTTTGGGACTGTATATATGGGATCATGATCATTGTGGCTGTAATTACTTAAGTTGGTTAATTTTTCCGCTTTTATTTAAATGAACTAAGCTTAAAACTTTGGGAATATATGGGGTTGGTATGTCAAATAAGGATAAACTCTCTAGTAAACAACTGTTGGCTTGCCTGACTCCGGTCTTGGGCGCCATCACGACCTGTGTTGGATTTTGGGTCGTGACAAAAACCAAGGCTCGATCGCATCTTTTTCTTTATCTTCTTTTCCTTTTCAAATGATAGTGAGGTAAAGAATCAGTCATCTTGTTAATTTTTTTTTTGTCTGAAAACTCTCCATGTTTCCAAGCAAAGAGGGGCATGCTGTGAACAACTAATTTTTGACCACACCCAAATTCTGTACTATTTTAATGTAAATATTTCTTTTAGATTTAATCTTAATATTTAAAGTTTTATCTTACTCTTAATAGGTTTTATTATTATTTAAAAAAAAAAAAAATACTCTCATTCTTAGAGCACAAATTTTATTTCAAAAAAAAAGTCAATATATATACGTATATATATATATATATATATATATTGGTTTATTTTAATTAGAATTTCAATAAGCAAGCAATAGAATATTTCTTCATATGATTTATAGTACATAGTTTTCCCACATTGTATGAAATGTTCATTAATCTTCTTATCTTTTTAATTTTATTTATCTTCTATTCTAAAAACCAAAACCCTAAGGAGAACTCACCAAGTATTCAAGGCTTCTCTTCTATCAACCTCAAATACTGAGGGTCATCCCCCTGGGAGATCACTAAAATATGCCAAAGAGGGTCTCGACAGGAGAATGATGTATCGGACCAAACGGTCGAATGAACCGTGTCAACAAAGAATAATCGAACCCTCGATGGTGAAAACATGTATACTTGTACCAATTAATCGGAGAAGAATCTCTTATCATCAAAACACTTCGCGCGTCAAAGAAGATTGCTATTTTCACAAGAAACGGCCCCAGGGCCACAAAAAAAAAAAATATCAACCCCAACTCGGGGACTGTCCTCGACAGTCACCCCATTGAGTCATCAAAAACCCGAAGCCATAAGACCTCAGGGCCGGCAACTTCGAGCTCATAAGCCCTCCACGAGGCAATATCACCGACATAAGCCCACCATGAGGAAACATCAACTCCGACTCGGGGATTGTCCTTGACGATCGGCTCATCAAGCTATCTAACTCGAAGCCGTAAGACCTCAGAGCCGACAATTTTGAGCTCATAAGACCTCCATGAAGAACCAATATAAGCCCTCCACGAGGCAACATCAAAACTGTAAGACCTCAAGCAAGGCATGTACAAACTTGTAAGACCTTAAAAAGGAATAATCCTGATATCAAAGTCAAGGCTATATATTCGAACTTTTAAGACCCCTAAAAAGGCATACCCTCAATATAGATGCCGAGACTATCTCACTCGGGGACTAAAAGACTACGTCCAAATACAATGACCACTGTCATAAGGCTCCGAACAAACTAACGCGACTCGAAGACGTGCGACTTTTGCCATAAAATCACAGGCCTCCAATTACTTCGAAAAAACTTCGAAAAGAACCGGTTAAAGGTCGTACCGACATAAAGCGTAAGAGCCCAAGTCGCCAGCTACACTAAAGGTCATACCGACCTAGTGCATAAGAGCCCAAGTCTCCAGCTACAGGTTGTACCGACCCAAAACGCCTCAGGGCTGATGAGCTCGAGTCGAAACCCGACTTGGAGACTGAACCCAAAACAGTTAACTAAAGCTCCTCAGGGCCAAATGCGTAAGAGCCCAAGTCGCTAGTTATAAAGGTCGTACCGACCTAAAGCGTAAGAACCCAAGTCGCCAGCTATAGGTCGTACCGACCCAAAACCCCCCAGGGCCGATTTAAAAACCTAAGGGCCGATGAGCTCGAGTCGAAACCCGACTCAAAAACCGAGCCTGAAACGGTTAACTAAAGCGCCTCAGAGCCAAATGCGTAAGAGCCCAAGTCGCCAGCTATATTAAAGGTCGTACCTATCTAAAACGTACGAGTCCAAGTTGCCAGCTACACTAAAGGTCGTACCGACCTAACGCGTAAGAACCGAAGTCGCCAGCTACAGGTCGTACCGACCCAAAACGCCTTAGGGCCAATTTAAAAACCTTAGGGCCGATGAGCTTGAGTCGAAATCTGACTCGGAGACTGAGCCCGAAACGGTTAACTAATGCTCCTTAGGGCCAAACGCGTAAGAGCCCAAGTCGCCAGCTATATTAAAGGGCGTACTAACCCAATGCGTAAGAGCCCACGGGCCAACCTAAAAAGCCTCAGGGCCAATTTATAACCCCAAGGGTTTCATCTCGAAGTCCAATCCATCGGGCTAAATTATCGACAAGCAAATCAGAAAAACCAAAGAATCTTTCATATATATATATATGTGTGTAATACAAATATGCATTTATATATATGTATATTACAAATATGCATTTACAATGCTCCTACAGGAGTCTTTACAAAGAACAAAGAAGGAAAACCTAGTCTGCTTTAGGGACCAGCTCCCTCGGAAGCCTTCAAATACTAGTATCGGCACCAGAAGAAAGGAAAAACTCGGCATCGATCTCATCCGTGTTGGCCTGCTTTATCTCTTCCGAGAGATCAAAGCCCCTAGCGTGAATCTCTTCGAGAGTCTCCCTTTGAGACCTACATCGGGCATACTCATTGCCCCTCCTCTCACTGTCAAAAGCTCCTCTCAGCTCAGCCCGAGCATCGGCGTCATCTTTCAAATAAACGGCCACATTCTTATCGGCCTTCGCTCGAACTTCTTCAGCTTCATCCCGGGCGTCCACGACCTCGACCTTCATATTCAAGAGATTAGTCTCGAGCTTGGCAATCCTGCTCGTCTGAATCGAGCTACTTTCTCGAGCATTACGAAGTTGTACCTCAAGGGTAGAGGCCTTGGCCAAGGCCTTCCTTTGGTCCGCAACATGAAGGCCTATCTATGCCTTCAACACATGGCATTCGGAATTCACTTGCCCGATCTCGCCCCAAAGGCATTCCAGCATTTCCATTTTTCCCTGCAGCTGAAGCACCGAAACATTAGTTTCCAAAAGCGAGAAAGAAAGCATGTACTCCTTCAGGAGAGGGGTTACCTGACACTCGAGATTGCCTTCATAGTTTCGACTCCGATGCATCTCTGATCGAAGATGTATCAACTCTTTCGTCTTCTTATTACAAAGAAGCTTGAGATATTTTTCCTTGCCCAAAGCTTGCCGCAACCTGGTTTCACAACGAAGCAGCTCGAACTTGAGCTTGTCAAAAACCTATGGAAGAGAAGCTTCAGTTCAAAGAATGATGATTCATAGCTGAAAAGCCAACAAGGCCGATCAAAACTCACCTCGGAACAGAGCCGTTGAGCCTCCTATAGAGTTTAATGTGCGTCTACTAGCCTGGACCCATCGGCCCCAGTTGAACCGCTCTCAGTAGGGGCATGACCACTCGAGATCCCACTTGGTTCGGGAGGCCCCTGGCCCCGAGAGTCCCTCAAAGTAGCTTCGAGGGCAGAAGCAGACGATGGTAGATTACTCTTGCTCCTTCCCTCTCGAGGAACCTCTCCCTCAAAACTAGAGGTCTCAGACCTAGAAAAATTGGCAACCTCGGGAGCCCTCCTGGCTCGAGCCGTAGATGAAGAACCATCCTCCCGAGGAGAGCTGACGTCCACAGAATAACCAACGCATATGAACTCCTCTTCAACGACGGCATCTTCTTTGTGTCTCTAGGCAGGCCCCACCTTAGTGAGAATGTCCTCATCCATCGAGGACCTTTTTCTCTTATTTTCCTCCCTCGGCCGAAGCCTACGGCCCTTCCTCTCCTCGAAGGGGCACGGTATCATCTTCGAGAATCCACCAACACCTGTGGTTGCGGAGTTAGTACACATAAAAGGAAACATTCCTCAAAAGGGAAATCACATGGCCCATACCGTGGTGCTTTGCTTCCCATATGCCCTTCGACAGATCCTGCCACTTGCGTTCATCATAAGTCGATGAAGTTGCCAGCCTCCGAGTCCAGTCCGCAAGATCGGGGATCTCTTCCGGCATCCACGGGACCGCTGAGAAAAAGAAAGAAACATTCTTATAAATCAACCAAAGCAAAGGGCACCAAGGTACGACGTAGCTTACGTTTGAAGTTCCATTTCTCGGGAAACGACAGGAACTCTACAGGAATAATATCGATGGTCCTCACTCGGACAAACCGACTCATACATCCTCAGTTTCGGTCCTCACCGTCACTAGAAATAAAGGGCCTTGTGGATCGACGTTGTAACACAATCAGGCTCCGAAAATGCTGAGGCTGATATAATCTAATAAGGTGGCTAAGGGTAAACTCGAGCTCAGCCTTTTCGGTAAAGTACCTCATTATCAGCATTATCCTCAAAAAGGAGGGATGAATCTGAGCCAGGGTGACTCGGTACCTCTTGCAGAATTCGAGCACGAGGCGATCGAGGGGGCCCAATGTGAATGGGTACGTATACACGTTCAAGAATCGCTCCACATAGGTCATGATGTTCTCTTCTCGAGAAGGTATCTGCAGCATCAAATTTTCTCCCCAGCCGCACTCTCTCTTTACGGCCTAGAGGTGGTTCTCTTCTATCGATCGGATGAACCTAAACGCATGCTCTCGATGGCCCGGGGTGTCGAAGGGTTTCTCTAGTGCAAAGTCTTTTTTAAAAGCAAAGCAGCTCGAGGTTAACTCGCCGTACACCGGCGGTGTGCCACCGGCCGGGCAAGATGCAGAGGTAAGGTTTTCCTCTTCTTGGTGAACGGATTCGGGCACGACAGCCATAATTACTAAAGAAAAGGTAAAGAGAAAGAAATGAAAACAGTTTTGCAAGATGAAAAAAGAAAGAGAACATGGAAAGAAAAGATAGTTTTGGAAAGTTGCAAGACTTGAAATGAAGAGGAAGCATGAATATATATAGATCAAGCGGTGGCTATTCAGCTAATTTGAAAGCCATTTAATTCTGACAAAGTTGTCATAATGTTTGGGGAAGTGTACCGGTGGGGACACCTCGTTACTTCACGGTCATGTCACATAACACTGTCACACAGCGTTCGAGGGATCGAAGCTCCATGCCGACCTAACCTCGAGAAGGTATCCGATCTCGAGGGGATCTACTATTGCAAGTACGGGTTTCGAAGGGCTAAAAATCGTAAGCATTGCAGGACAAAGTCTGGGAGATATGTAACAAAGAGATATTTTATTTCAAAAAATGCATTTACAAGGGTGTTTCTACAAAAATTCCCCCGAGGGTCCCATATATAGAAAAGTAAAAAAGCAAAATAGTAGGAGAATCTACTCTTCGCCTTCGCTGTTGTCGGAGCCGCTTTCAGAGCCCTCATCTGACGTAGTCGGCGTTGCTGATTCTTCCTCCAGGGCACTGGCTTCTTTGATCTCGGCAGAGATATTGACTCCCTTAGCGCTCACTTCCTCGAAGGCTTGCCTCCTGGATTATATACGAGCATGAGCGATTGCCCGAGCCAGTTTTAGCTCGCCCTTCTCGGATATCTCCCTGGCCTGGTCATTCGCGACAGCAGCATCCCTTTTGTATGAGGAGACAAACTCATCGGCCTCATACTTGGCCACAGATAGTGCAGCAGCCTCCTCCTAAGAACCTCAAAGATCTTGAATCGAGGATAGCTTCCCCTGAAGCGCGTCCCTCTTCGAAGTCATGGCATCATTCAACCGAGCAAACTTGAGGATTTCGGGGTCCTTGGCCGCAACATCCTCTCGGAGCTGCTCCACCAGGGCATCCTTCTGCCTAATATGAAAAGCACAGAGAATAAGTCGATCACCACCAAGAATTATAATTAAAAATAAAATTGTGGGTACTAGAGTACCTGCTCGATGAAGTCAGCCCTCTCTCGGAGCGCTCTCTCCGAGCCTATCCCGGAGGTTGATCAATTCCTCCTCTTTCCGAGCACATAGAGCCTCCAGCTCGATCGACTCCGACATAAGCTTCTCAAGCTCCTCTCCACGATATGTCAACTCATCTTGCATCTTGGAGAAGGCTTGGTTATACAGCTTCTTGACCTGCAACACAGAGGAAGAACATTAGAAAGCAAGAGTAGAAAGTTGAAGAACAACATATTATTTCGAGAATATCACTTGCTTTTGGAGCCTCTCGGCCTCCTCGAGGGTAATGGGGGCATAAATATCAGTCTCCTCCTCTACCCCTTCAAAATAGTCTCTAAAAGCATCATCCTCTCAACGAGCAATATCAGCCTCCATCGAGGCTTCTTCCCGACCCCGGAAAGCTCCAGTAGCAAGCCCTCCAAGCTCATCAACACGGACTGTGCCATGTTCGATGAGCGTCTCGGGTATTACACCCGAACCCTCCTCGAGGGTCTCCTCAACACAGCGCAGGTTCACATCGGCCGCCTCCAACTCAGCAGATGACCACCCAATAACTCTCGAGGCATCAACGTTTTATTTTGCCCTTTGTACCAAAGGGTAGATATCATCACTCTCTTCCTCGGCCCGCAGGTTCTCAGCGGCCATTGAGGATAAGACTGTGGCATCGGTCTTGGGCTTCCGAGCATTTTCCCTTTTTGAATTTGGAGACTACGCCGAGGCCTCCTTCTTCCTTTTTTTGTCCTTGGCGGTCTTCAGAGACTCTTCCTCACCAGGTAGGGGCGGTCTCATCAACACACCTTCACCAAGGCCTGCACAAGCGTGTTGTATAAAAAAACATCGCCATCAAAAGTTCTTACAAAGAATGAGAACACAATAACAACAAGAACATACCGTGGTTCTTAGCCTGCCACCGTGTTTTAGCCAGCTCACGCCATACGCGTTTGTTGTATGGAAAAGCAGAGTCCAAAAGTTTAACCCATCCCAGAAAGTCCTGGACCGCGCCGGGAAACCAAACGGTGGCTGCAATTAGAAGAAAATTAGTCAAGAGAAAAAGAGATGGCAAAACATACTCAATTCAGGGGTACTTACGTTTCATATTCCATTCCTCCGGGAACGACATTCTATCAACAGGGATAATGTCCAATGTTCTTATTCTAACAAATCGGCTCGTCCATCCCTGATCTTTATCCGCGTCGATGCAGGAGAGGAAAGCCTTGGCAGATCGATGTCCAGTTTAATTAAGCCCCAGCGAAAGAGACGATGGCTGTATAATCTGATCAAATGGTCGAGGGTGAAAGTCATTCCCTCGACCATGTGGGAATGTGTCGAATCATATATACAATCCTCCAAAAACAAGGATAGATCTGACCGAGTGTCACTCGGTATTGATGACAAAAATCGAGAATCACCGGGTATTGCGGTGGAGAGGACGAATCTATGGGGCATAAGGTGAAAGGGTATGTATATACGCTGAGAAAGCCAGCCTTATGTGTGACTATGCTTTCGTTAGCTGTAGGGATTTCTACTCGGACCGCCTCCCCCCAACGGCAGCCAAGTTTTACCCTCTCTGTATCGGATACTACACTTATATTTCGAGACATGGGCTCGCATCGGCCCGGTGTAGAAGGGGGGTTTTCAATTGTGAAATCGGAGATGGTGTCGAAAGTGCCAGGGATGCATTGCTTGATGGTAGGGGGAGTTCTTGAATTGCCCTTAGACGGGCGTGATGAAGAAGCAGCTCCCACCTTTTGAGGTACCGTTTTGGAAGTTTTTGCCATGGTTATAATTGAGTTTTGAAGAGAGAAGACGAAGAAGAAAATGCAGATAGAATATAAGAGTGGGAAACACTTAGTAATAGTTTGATGGTTTGAAGAAGATGTAAAATTATGAAAGGGCAAGTGATTGAAGTATTTATAGAGGCCCTTTGGGCGTGCATTGAAGCGGAAAGGTCGAACCAATAACGGTTCATGGGCTTCTCGAGAATTATGTTGACAGCGACCTCTACGCAGCTTTTTATGTCACATCATTTAATGCTCAGAAGAAACTGACGTCATAATAGGGATGTCGAAGAGGCAAAAGGTCAAGACAGTTTCTATCACTTCATTCTAAGAAACGTGGGGACTATCTGTATACGGCTAAAATCAGAGAGCCCGATTTTACGATCATTATGGCGATCGGAAGGCTCGAAGGTTCAAGTTTTGGGATCGAGGGGGAATATCGAAGGTCCTCAACCTCGGGGCAGTGCAAATCGAAGAACAACGTGGAAAGGCGGGAAATTCCCAAAAGGCACGTGGTTAAAGCCGACCAAGTACGCAAAATAGTACAAGCCCGTACCGTGGCATTAAATTGCTGTACCAGCCATTTCTCTTTGCATTAATTACACATGTACTATGTTGGGATTCCCCCTCATATATAAAGGGTACCCTTGTCACTCATGATATTCAATACAAGAACAAGAACACCCTCTGCTCTCTAACTAAAACATTCTCTACAATTGTTTCATTAATTAATTACCTTTCGTTTATTGTGTTCATTAGTTGTTTCTTCATTTATTACTCGTTATTAATCACAAATAGGCCATATTCAAGGACTTCAATACTATTATATCATTCTCGACAGCCCTTTGTCAAGCTCCTAAGCTCGACCTCGAGGCCCATTCCGATCGACCTCGAGACCCCGTCTCTCCGCTGCTCGGTTTCATAATATCGTTACCCTTTGCTCTTATTTTGTTTTCTCACTTCTCACTTAGCATCTACTGCCTAAACAACTGGTATTAAAATAGATCACATATTTTTAGAACCACATAATCAAATATAATTATAATTACCATTTTCAAGGTAAACAACTTTCTCGCTCATTGTTATTCAAAATTGTTCTCTAGCTTTACTGCTCTTACTTTATTGTTATTGCTTTATCACCCTTTACCCCCTCGAGGTCATCGAGCTCGAGGTCCATACTTCCCGAGTAACACTGGTTTGGTTCATCAATTCTTTTCATTTATACTCTATATTACTTGCTTACTAATTGGTATTGGACTAGATCACATATCTTTAAAACCACAAATCAAATTTAATTGTTACTCGTAGGTAAACAACGATATGGTTACTAATTAAAGTTGCTTTTTCTATCAAAATAACGTGGCATTTGTATACATTTGTAAGTATGATTTCTTGAGGAACGAAATTGGACGATTTCTCTCTCGGCGCATGTTAAGCAAGGATCGCTAACATACGTTGGCAGAGATGACTCATTAGAAGAAGCTGAACTCCATAGCTACGGCAAAGATTACGGATAAAGAAGACAAGACGGATGAGGATGATACCAGACTTGTTACACCGGAAAAGGGAATCCCCCAAAACCTAGGGTATGTCCATTTATCTCATTGGATGCAAGGAATGGGTAGTGCTCCAACTATCTTACGCGGCCAGGTGAGGAAGGAATCAACGCCACCGGTGGAATTACATGCTCAGGCGGTAAAAAACCCTACAAATCTAGTGTAGAATGAGATAGATATGGTCACAACGGTGAGAAAATTAACATTCTCGGTGGGATTAGGGGCTCCACAACCAACCCTAGCTGATGTTGTTCAAGGCAATAGGTCACAACAGCAAGGACTGAAACTGAATTATTATCCTGCTATCATTAAGGACGGAATGAAAGTAGACTGAATTGCACAGAGGTTGAAGAGCAGAGTATAAAATGGAGGACAAGCCTAATTGGATATGTAATAGTTGGATCCCCCTATTCAAGGAGATGCTGAAGTTTATCTGTGAGGTATGTGGCATTTTGCATCGACACCACATGTATTACTCCATTACAAAGGTTACTTTATCTTTAAATTCAGTTCTAATGAAGATAGAGATCTAGTTCTTCAAAATGGCCCATACACATTCAACAACAGGCCAATGATATTGAAGCAATGGGAACCAGATTTCCAATTGAGCAAGGAAACTACGAACAATATCCAGTTTGGGTGAATTTCACTGAGATGCCTATACAATATTGGACGGTATAAAATTTGGGATGAATATCAAGATCTATAGTAAAATCAATCAGTACAGATAAACTCACAGCCCAAGAAGCAAGAATATCTTATGAGGGCATGTTGATTGAAATGGATGTGTCTCAACCTCTGCCTGATACAGTGTTGATTGAAACTGCTGATGGTAAACACAAGGAGCAGATATTGAGGTATGATTGGCAACCATCTTTCTACCAAGATTGCCTTCAAATAGGGCATCGTACAGGCAATTGCAATGCACAAGCAGAATAGACAAAAAAACTGGCCCTGCTCCTAAAGGTCAGGCAAGGACTAAGAAGCAACAAGGAGAGAAGCACAAGAGGAAGATAAAAGAATTCACTCAGCGGGTAGTAAAACCAATTGCAACCAAAGAAACTCATGGGCAGGAAGCAAGAGCTGAACCTATTACTAGCAAGGTGATTGCAACAGAAGTGACTAGACAAGAAGAGAGTTTTGAAGTGACAGTTGCAAACTGAAAATGTTGAGTTCCAGTTGGCCAAAACAAAGGGGAAGCAGGTGCAAATCCCCAAGGTGAGAACATCATTAAGAGATGGTTTGTCTAGTTGCAAGCTACGATGCACCATAACAGATTTAGTGCCGTAAGAATTCATAAAAAGGAAGATGCCAGTCAAGCATCTAAAGAGGGAAGAGTACCCCTTGCTCAACCTCCATAATCATTAGTTCTTGGAATATTAGAGGGCTTAACAAGCCCTACAAGTAGAAATAACTCAAAGCCTTTCTGCTTAAACATAAAATAACAGTGCTAGGGTGCCTTGAGACTAGGGGTGGACGTCGGTTGGTTCAGTCAGTTAGTATGAAAGTGCAGTTCGATTTATCAATTTTTTATTTTATAATATTAATAACCAAACTAAACCAAAGTATTTATGGTTTGGTGCAGTTTTTTCAAGGTTCGATTCGGTTATTTCCGGTTTAGTTTTTCGATTATTAACGGTTCAAGATTTTTATATCCGATATAGACTACGAATCTTTAATTGTAGCAAATTCTTTCAATGTTTCTAGTTGGTAGTTTGGCACTCTCGAGATGAACGCTCTAGTTGCTTTCTTTGATCAAGAACGAAAGTCAGTGTTAGCATTTAAGCAGAAATTGATTACACTAAATTGTTTCTGTTCACTAAATAATGGTACTCTGTTACTCCCAGAGACACCAAGAGGAAAGAATATCTTAAGCTAGCAGGAGCTCAGATGTGGATCATTATCATCACAGGTTATCACTTCAAATCAACAAAGAGAATAACATGGGTGATGTATTTGAACATTAGGCTTATTCTACTGCTAGCAGTGATATGGCCAAGAACATTCGATTTTTCGGTTTAACCAAAAACCAAAACACCAAAACCGTTAACCGCACCAAATACCGAAATTTAATAATTTATCACATCGATCGAATAACAGATTAAACTGAAATCGAAAAATCAAAATTTACGTTTAAATCAATTTTTTCGATTCGACATGTATTATGCCTAACCCTACTTGAGACAAAAGTAAAAACCTGGAGTGCAAAAAAAGTTAGAAGGAAAATTGGGAATTGTTTGCAAACTACTCACAGGCTCCAAATGGAAGAATTTGGATATTGTGGAAAACTCAGTAGGTAGAAGTCAAAATAATACTTGCAGGGGCTCAGTTGGTGTACTGTTAAGTCAGTGATAAAAGTTCAGATTTTACTTATTGCTTGACTTTTGTGTATGGGTACAACACAATAGAGGGGAGACAGGAAATATGGGCATAACTAAGGCAAATCCATAGTACTATGGTGGAGGCTTGGCTTGTATTAGGAGATTTTAACACCATGATCTCTATTACTGATAGAATCAATGGCAATCCTGTTAGTCAGACTAAGGTGGAAGATCTTCAAAAATGTATTGCTGACACTGGGCTTGGACAGTTGAACAGATTAGGCTGCCAATGGTAATGGTGCAACAAAAGGGAAACTGCAGATAGACTTTACAGTAACATAGATTGGGCCTTTGGAAACTCTCACTGGTTTATGAATTATAGCAGTATAGAGGCAGTGTATGAAAGCTATGGGGTATCTGATCATTCCCCCATAATATTGTGTACTGAGGAATTGTTTACCTAAACCTTTTAGGCTACTGAATGTGCTCTTACAGGATGAAGTGTTCAACCAAATGGTCCAAGAGGTGTGGAATCAACCTATTCCTGAATACACTATGTATTCAGTTTGGAAGAAACTACAGAATCTAGGATGTAAAGCAAAAGGCTTCAACAAAACTTTTAACTCTGTGGAAAAAAGGGTAGTCACCCTCAAGGGGAAGCTACAGAGGATACAAAATGAGATTGGTGATGACCTCTTCAACAATCAGCGAATATTGGAGGAGAAGGAAATATTAATGAAAATAGAGAAATGGGAAGGCATCAAAGAAAAGGTGTATAGGCAGAAATCAAGGGCAATCTGGATATCAGCAAGGGATTCCAACACAAAATTTTTCTATGCACAGTTGAAAGCAAGACAAGCTAGAAATAGAGTGTCTACCATATTTAATGAACATGGACAAAAACTGACTAACCCTTCCTTGGTAGAACAAGAGTTCATAACATTCTTCAAAAACTTGCTAGGGACTAATGCTACTGAACTACCTTTCCTTGATGTTACAATAGCCAGAAATGGACCATGCTTGAACAGAGAAACACGTACTCATTAAGGCTGTATCAGAAAAGAAGAAATCAAACAGGGAATTAAAAATATGCCAAATGACAAAGCTCCTGGCATAGATGGTTTTCCAGCTGAGTTCATCAAGACATATTGGGGCATTGTTGGAGAAGAAACTATGCAGACTGCGAAGGAAATCTTTGAGACAGGGAAGCTGCTGAAAAATATTAATAGTACTACTGTTACATTGGTGCCAAAGGTCTCAAATCCCTCTTTTGTAAAAGAATTTCGCCCAATAGCCTGTTGTACCACCTTATACAAGCTCATTGCTAAGATCCTTACAACAAGATTAAAAACAATGGTGGACTTCATAGTAGGACCAACACAATCAACATTCATCGAAGGGAAAAACATATTAGATAATGTGATTATTGCCCATGAGATGGTAAAGGGATACACTCAAAAAGGAGTATCGCCTAGGTACATCATAAAAGTGGACATTAGGAAGGCATATGATTCAGTTGAACGGCCATTCCTACGTATGGTCTTACTGGAATACGGGATACCTAGCAAAATGGTTCAATGGATAATGAAATGTGTGACTACTGTAAGCTACTCTCTGCTGATCAATGGTGGTCTTACTAGTAGATTCCAAGCAAGGAAGGGACTGCGACAAGGGGATCCAATGTCCCCTTACTTTCTTGTTCTAGTAATGGAGTATCTGAATAGAACTCTTAAGAATCTTAAGGACATCCCTGACTTCAACTTCCACCCAAGATGTGCAAAGCTGGATCTCACACATATCTGCTTTGCAAATGATTTGATAATGTGTTGCAGAGCTGACAAGATTTGGAAATTCAACTATTGCTTGATAAGTTTAACCATTTCTCCAAGGTGTCTGGGCTCATGGCAAATTTGGACAAGAGTTCTATATATATAGCTGGAGTGTCTCAGGGGTATTAAAGACATGATCACTCAGATTACCAGTTCAAGATGGAAGGCTTACCATTCAAATAATTGGGGGTGCCCCTATCATAAAAAAAGATGACAATCCAGCAATGTATGCCATTAGTTGAGAAGATAATCAATAGAATCAAGTGTTGGACATCTAATTTCTCTCTTACAGTGGAATACTACAGCTGATAAAGAGTGCTTTATTTGAAATACAAACATACTGGGGACAGGTATTTTTATGCCAAAAAAGATCATTCAATTAGTGAATACAACGTGCAAGATCTTTTATATAAAGAAGTAGGATTTCACTACAATGAACAACCCTAGGAAAGCATGCTGGCTCGTAAGGAAAGTATTTGATACAAGACCATGGTACCTAAGCATCGACTCTTTTTCCAACATCAACAATTATTGCAGGCAGAGGCAATTCAATATTAAGAAGACATACACATTAGCTATTCCTCAATACCCAAAGGTTCATTGGAAAGTTTACTGCTGGGTTCAAATTCCATGCCTAGACATAATTTCATTCTTTGGCTGGCGCTTCACCAAAGGCTTACCACTGTTGATAGGCTGGCACCTTAGGTATACATGTAGCAAGTGAATGTGTGTTTTACAATAGTAGTAAAGTAGAAACAATGGCCCATTTGTTTTTTGAATGACAATACTCAAGAACCATCTGGACTACAATGCTTAAATCGACGGGAGAGAGACATCCAGTTGAAAATTGGGTAGAGGAAACTCCTCGAAATAGCATATTGGTGTTAGAAAAATAGTAGATATGATATCTCAAAGGAAGTGTCCAGATTCATATTTTCTGAAATTGTCTAGATTCATTTTGTTGGACATTTAGTATTTTATTATTTCATGCATAATGAGTCATTATTCTATGTTTGTAACCGTTGGACCATTACTCACTCATTATATCCACTTGATTCCACTCACCTATATATACACACATTCTTTATATACATATATTCTTTCTGGTGTGGTAGATACTAAGTATACAGAAAATACTCTCCTTCCTTATGCTGAATTTTCTACTAAGAATAAATCTTTGTTAGTTTCTACTCCTAGTTTTATACTATAAGAGCTTGTTGAATCCTGGGGGATACACCCAAATCGGGTGAAATATCTTTAAGGACAATGTCTTTGACATGCCTCAAGCTTTGAAGAATTCCCTACAAGTTTCGTGATCAAGTATTTTTTCGCAAGATTTACAATAATCTTAAGGATATTTTATTTTGTTCTTATGGAGAATAATACTTATAGAATTCTGATGAACTTTAAAGACAGACGGTAATATCTTTCGTTTAATATGTTTTTGCGTAATATCGTATCTAGGTGTCGGGTATGCATAAACGTTTATTTTTTCATGGTTATTCTCGTGAGAATATAGTAGGAAGATAAACTTTGGCATTAATAAGATATATATAATATGCATAATTTTAGTACTATTTCGGGCTGTGCATTATTTGCTGTAGTAGATTTATAGTGCGTTCTTATTTATGTGCATTTTGTATTGTGAAAGAGAATGCATGTTATCTCTTTAGTCTTATAAGTGATGCTTTTGTAGTTCTCTTTATCTTGAGTGTGGTAAAACTTAATTTCCTAATGCATCTACATTTTACAGTTTACTTATGTTGCTAGAGATCATAAGTGAACTTTTGAGTGATTTAAATTTGACTTTATCAAAATAGTTATTATACATATATCTAAAAGAACTTATATATGTATATTGTTGTCAATTGCTTTTGTTTGCCTGTCACGCCCCAAAACCGAGGGACGAGACCGGCGCCTAACCGGGTGATCCCGGTCAAGCAGACCTGGATTGCCTTTCCTTCCCAACGCGTTACCCCGTGTTTACAATATACCTTATTCCACATGAACTAGCAACTTAGAGTTTAAACATGAATCTATTACTTGAGTTCATTTCATCCTTTATCATTTCAACATTTGATAATCACAAAACATATAATAATTTCGATCCGGGACCAGGATTACCGCCCAAAATACATATATGTACAACCCACATCATGTCTATGGAGCCTCTAAGAGTACTAAGGGTTTACAGAATACTTGCCGGCAACAAGGCCCCAGCTATACCTTAAAAGACATAACATATACAAAAGAGATGATATAGACTACACACGGCCCCAAGAGGAAGTGGGGCTCACCGGATCTATTGAAGGTATGAAGAGGGAAACACTAGTATCGGCGGTCTGAGCTACCTGTTGTGGAACCACCTACATCCATGTAAAAGATGTAGTTTCCCCGGCAAAAAGGGACGTTAGTACCATTGAATAGTACTAGCATGTATGAACAAAGTTTATTCCAAGTAGAATCACACAATACACAATTGGAAGACAGTCAGGGTAACCACACAAGTATCACACAGATATACAGGAAGTTACAAATGGATATTCCACAGTTACTCATTTCAATTATTCGTCTGTTGCGGTGGGCAACCCGATCCCACCGTACATTCTCATCTCACTCTTATTACCTCTCCACCCTTATTACTTCGTGTTGCGGCGCGCAACCCGGTCCCACCGTACAATCATATTTCACCCTTATTACCTCTCCATCCTTATTACTTTGTGTTGCGGCACGCAACCCGATCCCACCATACGTTCACTTCTCATAGCAACAATAACCAACAATTATATTACAGGTATCTTCATCATCAAGAACATAAGTTTATATCAACCAACAACTATATGAAGTCAAGGCACAATAATCCTTACCAAACAGTAATTCACATATGGTGATGCCATCATTATTTAACTCAATTAAATCAATTCACAGTTTCTTTTCATCATTTGCCACACTCGGCCCTTAGCAATTAGATACCTTTTCACATTAGAGTACGTTAACATTATTTCATTTAATAGCACATATTGCCATATTGACATATTCGAACATTTAACAAACCTTACACATGGTAGGATAAGCACAAAGAAATCACCCTTCATAATCTCAATTAGCATGGTAATCGACCTAAGAAAATCAGAGAATGAACTCGTACACCTCGACACAGCAGGACAATCAATTCACATATGCTCAAGGAAGAATTTCATACCGTGTGCTCGGACACCAACAAGGTAACTCTACAAAGATTAAAGTTAGCCATACATACCTTGAATCTGAATTTTCCTTTTATTTTCTGCCACAATTCACCGGACCTTCTAGCACCTTCAATCTAGTTCACAATGTGGCATAATTGAACTTAGAATTGGGAATAATGACTATGTCTTGAACTCACTTGAGCATTCTATCATCCACTAGGTGTTCCTTTAGATTAAATGGCCTCATTTTAGTGAAAGATTACTCTAACCTATTTCCTTTTACTAGATTATGACTAGTTGGTTACATGCATGCAAGACTCCTACCTCCATTTTCATGAACTCACCTAACCATGTTTTATTTTAACAAAAATATGAAAATTAAGGTTGATGAGTAGAAGCTTACCTCTTGTAGTGAAGAAAATGGTGTCCAACTTGATCAATTCCAGGCCTGAGTAGTGATGGAGGAACAAATTTGATGAAGATGGCACTCTCTCTCTCTAGAACTCACTCTCTCCTCTCTCTAATTTATCAGAAAATGAGCTTAAAATTAAAGGAGGCGGTGTTTTAATGAACTGGGGGTCAGGTATAAAATTAGAAATTTAACAGTCCCGAAGCAGAAATGCGGCCAGTTCTATGCGGTCTGCATTCTTGTCGCATAATTGGCCCTCAAATAGGCCAAAAAGAAAAGTAGACTGCCCAGGTGTGCGACCACTATGCGGTCCGCAGACCTGTTATGCGATCTCATAGTGCGTCGCATAACTCCCTCCGCAAAAGTCAAGGTGCAAGAATGCGACAACTATGCGGCCCGCATTCGTGAAATGCGATCGCATTCTAGGCCGCATAACTGTCCTCAAAATGGACAGCAAACTCTCAGGTATGCGATCACTATGCGGTCCGCATACCTGATCTACAATCGCATAATGGACCGCAGACCTGCGCAAATCTGGAAAATTTTATCTTTTAAGTCCCGGGGTACTTTTTTCTCAAAAAGGGTCCGTTTTAAGAATTTCTACGGTTATAACAAGGCGGGGACCCATTTGGGCATTATTTTTAGCCATGAAATTTTACGGGTCTTCACACTGCCCTTACATCGCTGAAAAAAAATAATTTAATGTCAATATAGAAGAGTCTTACGAAATTTGTGATTCTTGTGGCGACAATATATATATTGGAGAACCAAAGCATATTTCATTTTGGTGAAAGTACTTTATGTTCTAAAAATAATCTTTGCTTATCTCTTGATCATTTGGGTGAATGTTGAATAATGACTAATTTTTTTTCATATAACTAAGAGTTATTTATTTGAGATCAAACTTTATTGGAAAATGATAATTATTTTGTGGGAGCACACTAAGCCATCATTTATTTTTCAATGTAGAAGAGGATTAGATAGAAATGATAATCCTGCAAAGTCAAAAATAAGTTTGACTAAGCAGATGCTATGATCGTTGTGATCATTTCTCAAGCAAATCTTATGGCTAATGTAAGAGACTGGGTGTTAGACTCTTGTGCTACTAAGCATATTTGTGCTAACAAAGTTAATTTTATGTCCTACACCCAAGTTGAAGAACAAGAAGAATGATTTATTTATTTTGGTGATTCAAGAACTAATCAAGTTCTTAGAATGAAAATTTTCTTTTTAAACTCATTTCTGAAAAATATTGGCATTAGTTGGGTGATCCATAACTTTAATATTCGCGCAAATTTGGTTTATGTAGAATTGTTAGAAAAATTTGGAGTGAAAATTTTCTTTGAGAATGATGAGGTTGCATCAAATAAAAATATTCTTTTTACGGGCAGCGAGTATTGTAATCATGATTTGTTAATGTTTTTTACTAATTTTAAAATAAATATAAAAAATTCTAGTACTTTTACTTACATAAAATAAGTGTTTATGATGACATAATGGCGGTAGCTGTACATAATTGTATGAGTAAAACTATATGCTGTTATTTATAAGATGAAATGTCTTATATATGAGAAGTTGGTAATACTTCTTATAAGTTATGAAAAATACTACCCCTTACCTTAAAAATTTTGAAAATGTGGGGGTCACGGTGATTTACTTTGGATTTCTTAAATATATGGGTAAAAAAATTGTTGAATTATGAAATGTTTTTTGTTTAAGATATTTCTGTAGAAATTAAAGTTGATTCTATGTTTAGAGAATTTTACTTTGGTATTTGAATATGAAAGATACCAAAGAAAATAAATTCTAATATGTGTTGAATATTTCAGAAGCCACTTGTATGGAAGTCAAGTTTTTTTTCATTTGAGATGATTTTATACTTTAGTTGAGAAGTACTATGAGTTAATATTTTGTATGTGGATTTTCACTGTATTAGAAAGATACAGTGATGATATTGAATCTCTTATTCAAATGAATAAAAACTCTCTAGTGGTTATTTGAACACCTTTTGGTGCAGTGTTGTGGTATTGAAATTGCCTGATAATGAGGCTGATTAAGCAACCTCTTGGTGAGTATTCCACTAGGAATTAAACCGAAAATATATGTGTCGATGAATTGTGATTATCAAGGCACAATGTTTCACTAGGAACTAAATCAACAACATTTGTGTCGATGAATTGTGAATTGTGATTGCCAAGGAGCAATAGTCATTGTAAGAAACAAATCTTTCAATGGGAAGAGTAGACACATTTTCTTAAGATATAATGTGATAAAGCAATTGCTTAGAGATGAGATTTTTTTTCCATACATATAATGTGTACTCAAAAGAGGATTTGGCTGATCCTTTGACTTATAAGTGAAACATCGAGGGGTTGAGACTTTTGCCAATTTGAGATATATCAACGATGATGGTAACCCAATCTATGTGATTGGAGATCCCATGAAGTAGGTTCATATGGGTAATAACAAGTCATTAGTTGATCAAATGTGCACTATTAAGTTATATCTCTTCCTACGGTGTGTGTATATAGTGCAAAACTGCAAAGAATGTGAGGCTGAGTTATTAAACTCTTAATCCAATAATCCATAGCCTTTTATAGGTGGTGTATTGTGCTGCAGAATACACTTGATGGATGGACCTATATGAGTGTGGAGTGATGCCGCTTCTATAAAATTTGTGGCAAAATACCTGTACTATATTTCCTTCAAGCTGCGCTCTTTTTTTTTTCTACTGGTTCTTTTTCTTTTTTTTTGTTTATTTGACGAACAATTAAGTGCTACACAATGCTGATGGTAGATGATTTTGTGGGCATGGAATTTAAGACCAATATGAGTCGAATGGATTATTTGTTGACTGTTGCTGAAGTTGCTCAGTTTAAATCCATGTATGAAGAAGAATCCAACGTAGTTGCTGAACAAGATAAAGAGTACTGCATCAAGAAAGAAGAAAAAACCATTCAGAATATTCAGTCCATATTGTCATCTTTCCCAGTTAATAATCAAGAAAAAGAAATTCTTGATACCTCCATCCCAAAGGGGAGAAGATCACTGCAAAACATACGGCCAAGAAAAGTTACAGAACAATTATCTGCAGTGAAGAGTTGATGATCAAGAAAGCTGTGGAAAATTCAGGAGTAGAAAAAGAAATCAGACTAGAAAAAGCTGGTGATGGGGAAAATAGAGTGATTAAAATCAATTGGGCTGCTGGTGCTAATTTTGCATTAGGAAAATCAAGACCAGGAAAAGTAGCCTACGACCCACTTGGTTTAAGCAATGAAGAATACTTCGTCAACAAAAATTTGGCCAATGAAAAACCAGAAAAGAATAACGAAGAGGAAGATAAAGAAGAGGCTAAAAGGGAAAAGAAGAAGGTGAAAAGGAACGTTATTGTTAGAGTTGCAGCCCCTGTTGTAAGAGAATTACGTATAGAATTCAAGAATAAAATTACAGAAATAGGAGGTTCAGTTGAAACAACAATATTGGTAATAGAAAAGAGATTGTTTGGGACTGATATTAAACCGGCAGAGGGCAGACTTTCAATCCCAAAAAAGCAAAGGAGTAATGAGTTTCTTAAACCAGAAGAAGATGCATATTTGAATACTCGAAATGGGAATAATGTGTCTAAGAAAAAAGTGAAGTTGATTGAGCCTTCTCTTGAAATATGTGATATTAATCTGAGAAAATGAAATATAAAAAAAACGAGTTCAAGTTATGTGTTGAATACATATTGGAATGTTACTAAAAGGAATGCTTTTGAAAATTGGTACTTTGGTGCAATTGTGGGCATTTAGAAAGGGATCAGAGTTAAGGTTTGCGCTGGTCAAACTTCAACACTAAAGTTAAGGTAGTAGTCGGCAGCCGTGGAGGATCCAAAATTTTCATTAATAAGTGTCAAAATGTAATAATTAGATACGTCAAAAAGTCAAAGAGTGTCAGACGGTATTATATACGCGTATATATGTATGTATATATATATATATATATATATATATATATATATAT